>JAOUQZ010000039.1:6142275-6159784 GCA_028564935.1 Neosilurus hyrtlii
AACATGCAAACTCCACACAGAAACGCCCGAGCTGGGAATCAAACCCAGGACCTTCTTGCTGTGAGGCGGACGTGCTATCCACTACGCCACCGTGCCGCCCAAAACATTACCTTAAATTAATTGAAATATTGTATTAAAGCACCCAAATCTTATAAAACATTTTTCATTCAATGCATTAAATAAATTAGCTTTTTCCCTGTTTATTTATGAAGATAATCCCTAGAAGGAAACGTACATGTAATGTAATGTCATGTCAGTGTTTTTCATGCTCGTTTATGAGGCAGAATGTCATTTTCCAATGGCGTGGGTGATACTCTGACGTAAATATGCCTCCGTCAATGCCTTCAATGCATATGAATTGTGCAAGTCTGAGCTTTTGAGATATCCCTGTTCCTGCTGTGGCCTAAGTAACCCGTAATGATGTGACGTGCTGTGAATTTCGAATCCTTGCAGATCAGTGCTACATGACCTGGTCCGAGATCCGGGAGACATTGTCGAAATGGCTCAGCTGTGTGGACAGGGATTTGTGGCTGTCGGTGCTGATCTTGGTCCTCACCCTCTCTTTTTTGTCCCCTTGACCTGAACAGTAACAGGCAAAGGCTGCTTTGAACTCCTCTCGAAATTTGCCTGCATGGGAGCGCAGTGAAATAAAAGAAAATGAAATATCACTTTCAGAAATCACTAATGCCATTTTTCCCTCTTCAAACAGCGATCCTTAATACCAATAATGACTTTTTCTTCAATAAATGGCATGTGTGAATAGCCCCTGTGTGTGTGTGAGACAATCTTATTAAACAGAGCAAATGCTGTATCTCTGGGCATGACATGCAAGCTACACAGAGTGGTAAATGAATAATGCAGGCTTGTGCAAACCATTATAAACAATCCCGCTGAAACTCTAACATGAAAGCCGTGCTCAGAACTACACATGTGGACAAGCTTAATTGTTTACTACGATATGAATTTAAAAGCGTTATAATCGAAAACTGCTTTTATCTTGTGTTTTGTCCGCAGCTGAGCCAAAAAGTGGAACAGAATACACCAAACTTAATTCATGTGTTTATTAATTAACTTAAGTAATATGTACAACGATGCATCATAAACTGCACAATCAAAAGCATGTATGATCTACTACTACTACTACGTCGGCTATTGCCGAGCCAATATTGGGTAAACAGTGCGATAATGGAAACTTGGTGGGTCGCAACTCCTCAACCATCACTTGGAGCTGATCCCCTTCTTCTGATCTCCATCTTTGACAGGTCTTGCATTTTGTCCTGCTGGGTGTCGCGCCACCCTTCTCACCAACTCAAAACTGGAGGAGCCGTTTTACCACCCGATCATGCGGCAGGTTGTACTGGGTTTCAACGTTACCAGTAGCAGTGCGAAGTCAACTCTGAGCGAACTCTGACCTGATTCATGCAGGATCCCATATGTGTAATTGAGTAGACGTAGGGTAATTTAATATTTTTAAACCATTTAGTCCCACCTGGGTCGCTGGAAAGCTGGAGTCTATCTCAGCCGACTCTGGGCGAAGTCAAGTCAGTTTTATTTGTATAACGCTGTTTACAATTGACACTGTCACAAAGCAGCTTTACATAGTAATATTAAATTAGGGAGGAATCTAAAAAATTTTCTCTACAACCCCCGGTTGTGTGAAGGCGGGGTACACCCTGAACAGCTTACTAGTCCATCGCATGGCCAAACACATGAAACCATCCACTATCACACTCACACCTAGGGGCAATTTGAACCAGCCGATTAGTCTAATGTGCATGTCTTTGGACTGTGCAAGAATACCAGAGCACCTGGATGAAACCCAAACAAGCAAGGGGAGAACCTTCAAACACTACACAGAAACACCCGTGCCAAGCCCAGGACTCAAACCCAGCAAATTCTTGTTGTGAGGTGGACGTGCTAACCATTACACCACTGTGCCACCCTTAGCATGACTTATTTAATTAAAATAAGTAGCAATAAAAATCCTAACGTTCTACTCTAATATGGTATCACACACTATTTTTTTTACAAAGCAAAATGAAATCTCAAAGATTGGCCAACCATATTTCAGCAGGAGCCAATTCTGCTCTTAGTCTTTCTTTCCTCGATTCATTTATTCATTCATTCATTCATTCATTTTCCAAGTTGCTTATTCCTAATTAGGGTCACAGGGAGGCTGGTGCACATCTCATCTGACTCTGGGCAAAGGTGGGGTACACCCTGAACAGCTTGCCTGGCTATTGCAGGGCCAACACACATACAACCATTCACACTCACTGTCATACCTAGTGGCAATTTGGAACCGCCAGTCAGCCTACTGTGCATGTTTTTGGACTGTGGGAGGAAACACAGGTACGAACCCCAGCAAGAAGTTCCTGGGTTTGATTCCCGGGCTCGGGGCGTTTCTGTGTTTCCTCCCACCGTCCAAAAACATGCACAGTAGGCTGACTGGCGGTTCCAAATTGCCAGGTTTTTTTTAATGAGGACACCACTGCACCATCATGCCTTCATTCCCCTATTGTCCTCATTAAAAAAAACCTGACTGAGTAATTATTACAAATATATGGTGAAGCACTCTTGTTTTCTCTGACATGAGCATTTTGTTGGAGTTGCCAATTTAGACATAACTCATATTTTCTTGAGTGTGGGAGCATGTAGCACTGCCGCCTCCCAGCTCCAGGCCCCCTGGCCTCAGGTTGCAATATGGGGTTTCTCTAGGCTTTCCAGGTTCCTCAAACCCTCTGCAAACATGCCACTGGGTGGATTGGCTACACTAATTTGCTGTAGGAATGAATAAGAGTGTACTGTATGTGCATGGTGCCCTGTGATAAAACATTATCTCATCCCAGTAATTTTCCAATTTGCTCCCGGTGTTATCAGGATGGGCTGAGGTACTTTAATCACAGACACACAGCAGATCCTTGTACAGAATATTAAGCGTGCTGATCAAATATTAATCAAGATTGGCTTGTGGGAAATGAAAGGGAACAGATGTCGTAGGAAGTCAATGAATATTGAAAGGCTTTGACGCCATTCAATAGTATCTGACAGAAGAAGATCTAACAAAGCTTCAATGTGTCCAGTAGATGGAGATAATGTTTCATATAGACGCCGATTAAAGCATCGGCTCGGATACTCACCACTGAGAAAATTGTAGATGATGGGATTAGCTGCACTGTTGGCGTATATAAGCCAGTGGGAAAATGTGAACCAGGCATACACTGTCTCTCTGTTGTTTGTGTTCTTGAAAGCACCAAACACCCTATCATGAGAAAGAATTCATTAATAATAACAAAGACATTTGAAGACGGCTGTGAATTGATGAAATCAGGGCTTCTCAAACAGGCAGATGAGAAACATTAATATCTTTTGGATATCAAGATTAATCTGCATTATTGTATACTACATGGGAATGGCACGATCTGATTGGTCTGGGGATTAAAAAAAAAAAAGATTCTGGGCAGATAGTAAGCTTGAATCAAAATGACAAACATACACAGTTTGTTACTTGAACAGGCAATATCATCATCCTCACTGTTTTTCTTGAGTGCATACAAAAACTTTGAATTCGTGTGCAATCACACCTTTACGAAGCTGGTGTTCTTCTGTTTCTGGGTGGAATGTGGGTTAAACCTAATCATGGTGGTATTAACTGAGCTCAAAGCACACAGCTCACCTGACCATTCTTTGTCATGGTTAAAATATGAGACTATAATCATCTTGTGCTCATTTGTTTTTCTTATATTTATTTAGTATATACTAAAACTTTAAATTAGTGTCCAAACACACCTCGAGTGAGCTGGATTTCTTATGTGTCCTTGTTGCTGTGAAGCGAGAGCAGCGAGCAGAACAGCAACAACAATTGTGCTTTCCCGCCTGGATGCTAAAGCCAATATTTGGCTGGGCTCAGTAGCCCCCCCAGAATTCCAAGGGCGACTCGATTTATATGGTAGCGCATGTGCGGCATGATTATAGGGAGGTTGAGAGAGCCACTTTGGTTGGGCTTGATAGCTTCTGTGCCGGAATAAACGGCCTGGAGAGATTACCAAAATACGTACAAGTGGACTACATAGACTCACAGCACTCCACTTTGCTATGAGAACTTCTAGCCGTATGTACTAAACGTTTTCACTGAGGTACACATGCTGCTTCTGGGATGCCGGTGATCCTGATTCTCCTAATCCTTCAGCATTTTGAGTCCTGTCGTCCGTCCAGGTGTGCTGCTGCTGGTTGGAGTTCTCATATTGGAAGCCCCTCGCTCCTGCTGTTGACGATCCATACGGACCTAGGTGTGCAATGTGAAGATGACCTTCCATAGCTGGTGATATAAACTCTTTTGTTAAAGTAATTTAAAACTTAGAGTTGTGGTGCAACCAACTGGCTTGATGTTGGACTGTAGTGAAGTTTCTGCTACATGGTTTGTATTTTTATCTGGTTTCACCCGAATGAGGATGGCTTTCCCTTTTCAGTCTGGTTCCTCTCAAGGTTTCTTCCTCGTGTCAACTGAGGAAGTTTTTCCTAGCCACCGTCACCGCGGGCTATACAAATTAAACTGAATTTAATTAAACTCTCAATGAGCATGCTTGAACACTCCATAGTTTTTACTGACTCAGTTTTGTGCTTATGTTCCCATGTAGTATATACAAAAACAATTATGCACCTCAGGCTTGCTGGATGTTGCTGAATGAAACAGTCCTCTCGATGTTCTGTCTCGGGGACTATTCAGTTATCTCCACCTCGCCATTGGTGCATAATTATTAATTGGTAATAAAAGGTGATTTTAACAAACTGTAACATTATTTATACATACTGTACAGTATGTCTTTATTATAGATGCCTTTTTTGTATAAGAGAATAAAAGAACAGTATTTCAAAATGATTAAACAATATTTGGTTGCTTTTTAATAGTGCTAAAATAAAAAAAGTCTCAAAGTACCTTTTCATGATATTTAGGATGCTAATGGGCAGGTAACAGATAGCAAAGACAAACAGCACCACCATCAACATGCGGGCGGTTTTCCGTCGAGATTTCATTTGCTTGATTTCAGCAGACACTGCGCTGGTCCTGACCTTGACCGACTCACCAGGACCTGCCGCCTGCGCTGAACACTTCAATGATTTCCACTTTCTCTGCACCACTGATGAGGTCCCTGGAATCTGATCAGACATCATGTTACATGTTCGATAAAGCAGTGTTTGGACAAAAACTATTTAAAATAGTTCTTATATTGAACATCTTATACTGATCATGATAATAATACTGTCTTCGTTACCTATAAGAAGATGATGCAAACTGCACACAGAAAAAGGTTGAGATTCGAACCTTAAACCTTCTTGCTGTGAGGTGACAGTTCTAACCACTTAGCTACGGTGCCCCCACAGTCCTCCGGTCGAGTTGGGATTGAGAAAAAATTCAAACTCTTCCATGTGGGTTAAGTTTTGAATTATATTTTAAGGTGTTTTCACTTCAAAAATTTGGGGCAAACATAAATTTTGGTGCTGTTTTGATTTCTTTCAAATTTGGGTATTATGTGTTCCCATAATATGAAATTTATACTAGTTTTGCTTTCATCACAGGTTTAAACATTCATTCATTCATTCATTTTGTCAAACCACTTTATACAGTTTGGGTCGAGGGGAGGCTGGAGCTTATTTCAGCTGACTGAACAGCTCACCAGTCCACCGCAGGGCCAACACACAAACACAACCATTCACACTAGCATTTGTGCAAATTGGAACAACCGATTAGCCTAAGGTGCATGTCTTTGGAGGGTGGAAAGAAACCCGAGTACAGAGAAATCATGCAAACTCCACACAGGCACACCCACCCACGTCAAAAATAAGTTACCTGCTGACACGAGAGTTTCTGACAGATCTGGATGTATGCCAGGACCATCAGGCACAAAGGGGCAAAGTAGGTGACAATAAAGAAGCATGTGTGGTAGACCTTGGGGTACATCTCATCTGTCATAGACAAAGAATGCACACACACCCAACAAAATGGGGGGGGGGGGGTTTAATTTTATCCCCTTTTCCATAGACGATAAATTTCCAATATATTAAATACACTATATCTGTGATATTCCGATCAGCCATAACATTAAAACCACTGACAGGTGACGTGAACATAGATTGTCTTATTAAGGGGCATGTAAACCGTCAGTTCTTCAAGTTGATGTGTTGCGTGCTGACCGCATCCACCAACAAAAGCACCTCCAGTGGGCACATGAGCATCCAAACTGGACCTTGGAGCAATGGATGATTAATGAAATATCCTTTACATCATGTGAATGGGTGCCTGTCCATCGCATACTTGGAGTAGAGATAGTACCAGGATGCACCAGTAGAAGACAGCATAACGCTCTGGCAATGTTCTCCTGGCATTTATGTAGATGTTACTTTGTCCAGCTAATCAGAAGGCCTAGCATGTCGTGACACACTAGCAAAAAAAAATTATAAATTGGTGAAAACCTTGTGTTTACAGCCAGCACAAACATAAACATCGTTAAAACCTCGTTATTTCACACACTGGGGTCGTCTAACATGGCTATTTAACGCGGTAACAACTTTTAAGGCATGGTGCTAACCTATCACAGCACCTTGATGGATCAGAGCTGTATTGGTGGCATAAGGACAATATTACGTCAGTGGCTTTAAAGTTTGGCTGATCAGTGTATACATTCCACATGAAAAAGCAAAAAAAAAAAAAAAAGTGTTCATTTATATTTATATTTTTATTATTTCAGTCATCGTCCTGCTTCTGAATACTTAAAAGAATGGATAGCATACTTACGATTTCAAAAGCCAACCAGGATAATTAATATATTCTGGCTGGAACAAAAATTATTCCTCTAGCTGATGAATGCCATCAGTGGCATCTAGTTATCAGAAGTCAAAAAAAATAAAAAACTTAATAAAGCTGCCGTTATCTGACGATAGCAAGTTTGGAATTGGATTAAGCTGCACCACTACATTAGACTTAATGTAATAATTTAATGTGATTTGTATTCTGTGATTAATTCCTGCACTTTCTTGGTGGATACTAAAATGTTTCATTCTCAATTTAACCAACAAAAACACGTTCCATTCATTCATTTTACAAGAACGTAGTCATATATGTTTAACTCAGAAAGTCATTCTAAGCACTGAGTGTATGTATGTACTAGATGGCGGTCTCACCTCCCCAGTGCTCGTCACACACTGTAAAGAGAACGGTCTTATTGGTGAGCTCAGGTAGCAGCTCAGGCAGCAGGCTGTTACACTCCATGACAATAGCCTGCGGAATCATGATCACACAGGACACCAACCAGATCAGGATAATGCTCCTCCGGGCCCGTTTCGCAGTGCTCTTGAACTTCAGAGGGTGGCAGATTGCATACCACCGGTCCTGGGCAATGCAACTGAGGGTCAGCACGGATACAGACACAGAGATCGTCTGGCACAAACAAAAGGTTAGAAAGAAGAAACTGATGGATATAAAGAATATTACAGAAGTTGATGACTAAAAGAAGTAATTTGAGTTAGGTATGTGCAACCCCATTTAAAGACTTAATATTTCATATTGATTTCTGGAAGTGCTCCTGCGCCCATGCAGTGATTTCAGTGCCCGAATCGTGCCTGTTTTTTAATGCAGAGCTGCCTCAGTGCTTGAAAATTATGGGCATTCAATTTTGATTTTAAGCCTTGTCCCTTGCGCACAGAGCTTCCTCCAGATTCTCCGAATTCTTTGATAATATTACGTATGGAATGATAATTGAGAAATATTATTCTGAAAATGTTCCACAATTTATAGATACAGTTTTTGGAAGATTGATGAATCTCTGCTCAGATGCTCTACTTAGACCTAATCCTGTTAATGACCTGTTTCCAGTTAACCAAATTAGTTGCAAAATAAGTTCACCAACTGTTTTTTATTTATTTATTTATGTTTTTTTTTTTTGCAGTGTTAACTTCCTTTTGTTTTGGACCATAAATAAGTTTTCTTTTGGAGCAAGTGAAGCTTTCCCAGTTCTAGGTGTTTTTTTTTTTTCTGTGGCTTCATAACATCAAGTTCAGGTTCAGGTTCAAGGTTTCTTTTGCATTTTCACAAAGCTTCTAGGCTTCTGTTTGAAAAAATATGTCTGTTTTTTAAGGCTGGGGAAAACTGTCAGATTTTTTTTTTTTGGGTTGGGTTTTAAAGGAAAGCCAGTCAACTACACCATAAAAGATTCTCCTCATGCATCTTCTCTACAAAGAGTCAGTGAACCCTTTCTAATGTATTCCATTCAACATTACTGTCAACAACGTCTCATGGGTATCTGTAGGGGAACACAGCAGGTTCCAGTGATGATAAACTGTTTATAAATGGCTGGTTCTGAATAATATTTGCAGGAAGGAAAATTGAATAGCAGATTTAAGGGGCTACAATCAACCAATTAGCCTACCGGTGTCAGGTTTTACCATTTTTTTTCTTTGCCACTGAGACTTTTTAAATACAGACACACACCAAACCCACCAGTATGAATTCTTGGTTTTTAAAGGACTAAGATTTTTCTAGTGTCATGGAGAAAACCCTTTTATCCAAAGCAATTTTATATTATTCTGCTCACTAAAGTGCAGTGTGATTAAGCTATGATTTTTAATGTGTACACCAATCAACCATTACATTAAGACCACTTGACTGGTCTGCAGCTAGGCTATGCAGCAAGTATTTACACCCATCTATCATGGCCAGCTATCAGAGTCCTTCCTTTGGTAAGTACTTACTACTGCATACCAGGAACATCCCACAAGACATGCCATTTTGGCAATGAATCGACACTGATCAGCCATAACATTATGAACACTGACAGGTAAGTAAATATAATTTATTATTTCGTGGCAGTGAAAGGAGCGGGATGTATTTAGCAGAAACAATTTACAGTCATTTCTAAAAGATGTGTTGGAAGCAGGACAAATGAGCAAACTTTGTGATAGCTAAACAACTGGTTCCAAAACTGTGGGTCTTGTGGTGTGTTCCTGGTATGCAGTCCTAAGTACCTACAAAAGGTGGTCCAAGGAAGGACAACCAGTATACTGTCATGGGTGTCCAAAGCTCACTGATGCACATGCGGAGCGAAGGTTAGCATTTCGGGTCTGATCCTACAGTAAAGCTACTGTAACACTGTAAACTGCCGAAATTGTTAATACTGGCTATGATAGAAGGGCGTCAACACACACAATGGAATGCAGTTTGCTCCCTGTAGGTCTGTTTAGCTGCAGACCAATGACGGTATGACGGTTATCATGGTTGATCAGTGCGTGTGTGTCGTTTTTAATGAATTCAGAGAACATTCCTAAGTCAGCTGGTTAGAGTTGAAAAACAGACATTTGTAATAGTGCATTAAATGGCACAGTGAGGCAATGATGTTGGGAAAGTCAGCGATTATGTGGCAGTCGAGAATTGATGGTGGGAAAGCGTATAAAATTTCGGCAAGAGAAATAATGGCATCCAGCACTATAGGATAATGACGATCTGCTGTATTCCCAGTTTCTCCCTAATATGGGTCTGCTGGAAAAATCATAAAGCTGAAAAGACTTGGAGTACCATAATTACTGCAAGGTCTCAGCTGATTGCACAATACCGGCAGTTCAAGAATACATGCTGATAAACCCCAGGGTTTCAAACGGAAAATTGGCCCGGTGTCTCTGTATTGCACAATGCACATTATCCTTCAACAAAGATAAGCTTTGCTGTACTTACAGACTTTGTTAACCTTTTAAGGGATTTGAGGATAATCGCAAACATCTGCAGTCAACACTAATTGCTTTTCGAAGGTAATTTGTGGTCTTAGCTGCCCCATGATTTACCAAGCACTTAAGTAAAGCATCCCATGCTTTGTGTTCTGAATTCCCTCAAGTGTTTTATCACAGATTAATCACTAATATTGTGTAACGTATATAATATTGCAAAGTTTCACCATTATTGTTGGCATTTTGAGTATTCAGATTAGTTGGTTTCAGTGACACTGACTTGTACTGCTAGATAAGTACTGCTACTAACCGTCTGCTATTATAATATGACACACATGTAACTGCCTCTGATGTGCATTCTTATTCCAATCTTATACATGGGGTGCAATTATCCTGTTCAACCACGCCAGTTTTACCTCCACACACTTACCTGTAAATATGGTAAGATCCGACAGAGCATATCTCCAAAAAACCATGTTTCTGTGATATCCACTACAAGACTGGCAGGAAGACAAGTAATAGTAACCAGGATATCAGCAAAAGACAGATTCACGATGAAGTAGTTGGTCACTGTGCGCATATGATGGTTTTTCCACACTGCAAAACAAACTAAAAAAGCAAAAGAAAGAAAGAAAGAAATGTCACTTGATGTTGAGGATTCTAGGAATTTTTCAGAGTGCATGTGTAAAAACAGCATGAAAAATGACCCTTTTCAAGAATATATGAGAAGTCAATCTGCATTAGACAAGGTGATGAAGGGAAAAGGAGATAGAAAAGAATCAAATTTCCCCACTTGTTTATGTGATGGGGTTGCATGTCAGGTAAAGGACCAGGGGAGATGACAATCATTACCTCAACAATCAGTGCCCAGGTATAAAGTGAAATTGAGGACATGCCGAATTCTCATTCCTTCATCTGAAAATTGATTTGATGATATCACATCCACCATAGGTCACCCCCAGTCTTTTTTTTTAAAGGTTTTTGTTTAGTCTGACCACTTCCTTCCTTATTTGTGCACACCTGTTTGATGTTCACCAGATTAATTATTTTATATAAATTTAGTGTTTTGGTTTTTTTTCATACCACTTTTGGCCTTTCTGTGGTCATTCCTCCCCACTACCATTGGTTTTGGTATGGATGGTACCACCCTTCCCGCCTTGCTGAGCTCACCCCTTCCCCCATCTGGCCATGTCGTCGTCGTCCCTCCCCCTCTTCTGGCCGTGCTCATGGTCTCACGGGCTCATGGTCATCACCACTCCCCTCCATGGTCATTGATCATCAGTCCATGACAAAGCTACATCCTGCAAAGCTCATCTGTTAACCACTATTTGAGAATGTTGAAACCAGCTTGATGGGTTTTTCATTAGCAAGGCGCATACTTCAAAAAAATTCATGGCAGGCAGAGCGATCAAGTAGTAACTGTGATTTTTTGTTTGTTTGTTCGTTTTTTTGTTTATAATTCCATATTTTCTCTCAACCTCTCCTCTACTTCTTTCATGAAAAATATGCTATTAATTGAAATCATTTAATTTACATTATATAGAGAGTAAAGGATTTAATAAGAACAAAGAGGGCTAAATCTGGAATATGGTGTTCAATAAGCACTTATTAATGTGGCGATCAGTTGTCCACAAACTTCTGGCCAACGTGTTTTTAATGGATTGAGCTTGTTTTGGTGCTGGCAATTTTTTCCACACCTCACTGTTTTGGTTGCCAATGTTTTTTCATTAACACTTATTCAACCTATGCTATCTAACATGACTTTTAGGGCCATTTGTATGATCACGGTGCTCACGTAGCAACAAGACCGCTTGGGATATTCATGGTATTTCCATGATCACGGATGTTGGGGGAGAAGATCACATATATCTAATCTAACCAACTCTTCTCATTTCTTTTTACATGAAAAAAGTGTAACAATGAGGCATAGTGACATATTCATAAAGGTATATAATTAAATTTCACTTATGGCACTTACAAGTGATGGGAAAATGTGTCAACAGTAATGCGGGCGCTGCTCTGGTCGGCTAGGCTTTTGATTTATCGGTCCATCTATGTCCCAACCCTCGTTTATGGTCATGAGATTTGGGGAGACACCAAAACAAAGACTGCGGATACAAACTTCTTATAACATTGTTTCATCGTTTTCTGCTTTTTCCTTTATTTGGGTCACAGGGATGCTGGAGCCCATCCCTGCTGACTCTGATCACCCTGAACAGCTCACCAGACCATCGCAGGGCAAAATTGGTTATTATTTAAAACATACAATTATGATGATCAGTAAAGATAGTGAAAATCTTTTCGATATTAAAGGTCGACGTTAATTTTGAAAAAAAAGCCCAACATTTAAACTACAGTTGTATTAATTGTACTATATACGCTACAGTCAACACAGCGACAAGCTAGCATGCAGTCTTTCTTGAGTCATGAATGACTAGCTTGTTTACTTGAAATCGGCTGCCGCCACCTAATAAAAAGATGATGCGTTAGGTTTCATGGTAATGGTCGATGTAAGGAATGTACGATAATCATATTCTTTGAAAGCCCATGCAGGCCACATAAAATGAGGAGGTGGGCTGGATTTGGCCTGTGGGCCAGAGTTTGACAGCTATGTATTAATGAGAAAAAATTTAGTGAGATTCTTCCCACTGTAGCCTAAAGCCATATTCACACAGTAAGCATTGAGCGATAGGCGACCATGCAAAGACAATGACCGCCTGCGAAATGAGCGACGAGAGGCGACAGTTGACTGACAGATGCAGCCAAAAATGAAGGTTCCCAAAATCCTTTCCTATTTGCTTTCACAGACCTTGTAAAATAGGTGATTTCGTGTGCAGTTCCTGCATGAATGCACCTTAAGATTGACAGGTATACCTACCAGATGCAGGGAAAAGATATCTGCACCCAGAGGTGAGTGCTTAGGTCAGGGAAAGTTTTATGTGGTGATAGTGCAGATATCTGCACACGGAGCAGTGGGCAGCCACATTACGGTGCACGAAGGGCTGTAGGGGGTTAGGTACCTATCTCAAGGGGACTTCAGCGTTAAATGTGGAGGAAGGGGAGGTGCTGCTCACTCCTTTCCGGTTTGGAAATCGAACCAGTGACCATTCGGTCCCAAGCCTGCTTCTCTAACCATTAGGCCACGGCTGCCCCCAATTTTAGTGCAAAGGTTTAAAGCATGAATTGCCTCCCAAACAGGATTAAAGTGAACTGTAGGGATTGTGAGGAAATAAATAAATAAACAAATGATTGCATTTACTTGTTAACTCCTCATACGCCAAGCCGCGTCCACAAATGGCGCTGTGCATTTTCTGCCTTCAGTCACTTGGAACGGATGTGTGCTAGTCTGTGTACGCACATCATGAATATTGTACGTAAGGCTACTAAGTAGAATCTCGAAAAAAAAAAAAAAAGTCTGGAAGGCATTCTTCATTAAAAGGAATTCATTTGACTATGCAAATCAACCCAAGTTGATGCAGAATTATAGATTACAAAAACAGTTTTAGCTTCTGGTTCAGACACTAGTTTAATACTAGAGGCAGCAGCCCATGGTGATCTCCATTTGCTATTCCATTGGATTATTTAATGCCAGTGTCAAAGAGTTGCAGCTTTCACATTAAAACCTATTATTGTGTAGGTCCTAGCCTTCACTCTACCGTATGCGTATCAGTGAGTGCTATGTGCCCATGAATACATTTACCCCTGGTCTTAACATGCATCTAAGATGATCAGTTCACAAGTGGTCACATCTAGTACAAGTCACAGTGTGTATGGAAATGAGTCCTGGATCACACTGAACTGACATTCTTAACGTGGTAGTAGGTTCTGATTTCCTCTCTGGCGTCGTCTTCTGATCATTTCCAGCGGACAAAACGCAAGAAGTGCATTTCCGGTGAAAAATAATTCATCTGGCCTTTGCAAACAGAAATGATGGAGATTTTTTATTTGCATATAGAGAGAAGAGATGAGATCTGATCACAAGCCGTCCCTCAAAACACACATGGAGACACATTCGAATACCTGGTGCAAAGTGAGATAATTACAGCGGTTCTCTTGTAGCCTGATCATCCAGGACACAAGTTAATGCCAGGTGTGACCCGTTTCAGTGCTTCATGCAAGAAGAATTTGTTGTTGAAACTCACACTTCGCTATTTTGTTGATTAGTTGATGTTCTATGAGTTTATCATCATGCAAGGTTCATCTTTTTATGTTCTGGGGATGAAACAACATGGATACCATAAACGTGGGGCGGTGTGGGTACATTGTCACAATGATTAGCATCTGGCTAATTTAAATTGCATATAGGTGTAATTGTGTGTGACTGGTTGTTTGTGTCCATGTTACCCTTCAATAGACTGACGAACTCTTTAGGGTGTACTGTTCATGGCTGAAGGTTGACTCCGGCTTCCCCCATGAGTCACGATGGAAGGATGGATGGATAGATGGATGGAGGATGTAAATAATCACTAACCAGTTCAAGAATTAATACCCATTAATCAAAGGCTTGAAGACTGATGGGGTGGCGTCTATTGTCTATATGTCGACAGATCATTATCTGCTATTCGAATTGGCGAAAAATGGTAATGGAGACCATTTCAATTCCCCTCTCTTATCCAAATGAGGTCTAGTGTTGAGATGACCGGGAGTACACTTGAGAATAGCAGCATTATATAGAGAATAGAGTCTCATCCCTACATGCCATTTCTTAACAAACACTGCAACTGCAGGAGAAGTGAAGGAGCATAGGTCACCCAAAGCCAATAAATCCTTGCCCTCGTCCTCAATTACCTTGGGTTCGGGACTGCGAATGGCTAGGATTTGATAGGTTGGGGTGACACTTCAGGTAGGTGTTAACTGGCAGCTTATGAGGAAGCAGTTTCTTTGCCGACACCTTCAGCAAATTTTAGATATAATCCAACAATGTGGGCATTACAACACCGTCACTGTGCCTTCAGTTTATCATCCATAGCATTGGTTTGTATTTTTGTACTCAGGTGATGGTTGAAATCTCACCCTGGCAGAGATGATCGGTAACCCAATCATTTACCATTTGGATTACATTACTAATACATCAAAAGGTCAATTTTGCTCAGCTGTGGACACCAGGGTCTCGGATTATTCAGTTACTTATGTCGTTTCTGAGCGTAAACCCAGCAACTCTTTAGAGAAATCTCATTTCTGCTTCCCATACTTCTGCCCACCTTCTTCAGATCATAGACAACAGCTCATGACTATATGTGAGAACTACAGCATAGTGATAGTAGTGATACTGACCTGCTGCTAATCCTAAAACAGATTCTAAAGCTCCTTACCAAGGAGGCAAAGTGCTTAGTCTCACCTAAAGGATCTCATTCTGTTCTAATACAAAATCATGACCTATGACTTCAATATCAGCAGTGCTGATATTGAAGACCATTTTGAATCAGGGAGCATCATCATCATCTGTAAATAGCATGGGTGTTATTTCTAGCTCACCATATCGCACATCTAAAGCTGTACACTGTCCAATGAAAGCATAAACTGACCAGAGTGGGAGGGAGCAGAGACCGACACCCACTTTAAACAATTTGGACTTAAAAACACGACAAAAAAAAAGTCGACACCACTTTCACTGTTCTGACAGAGACTGGATCACATCAAGAGCCAAGCCAGACTTCACGTGAGGCTGCCAATAATGATAGAGACATACCCCACAATTCTTATTCATTCATTCATTCATTCATTTTCTAAGCCTCTTAATCCTAATTTGGGTCGCGGGGAGGCTGGCGCCCATCTCAGCCGACTCTGGGCGAAGGCAAGGTGCACCCTGAACAGTTTGCCAGACCACTGCAGGGCATTTAGGGGTGATGTGGAACAGCCAATTAGCCAACTGTACATGTTTTTGGACTGTGGGAGGAAACCGGAGAACCCAGAGGAAACCCACGCAAGTCTCCCGCACAGGGAGGACTTCACACAGAAACGCCTGAGCCTGGGAATCAAACCCAGGTCTCCCCCTCTATTCTCCTTTCTAAAAATAAATAAATTATAAAAATATAGTCCACAGAGATAACATTCATTCATTCAGCCATTAATTCCCTGAACTGCTTTATTCTATGAATGGGGGCTGGAGCCTATCCCAGCCGACTCAGGGCGAAGGCAGGGTTCACCTTGAGCAGCTTGCCAGTCCATCGCAGGGCTAACACACACACACACACACATACACACACAGACCTAGGAACAATTCAGCCAATTCACCCAATATGCAGTCTTTGGGCTGTTGGAGGAAACCGGAGTATTCGAAGGAAACCCACACACATATGGAGAGAACATGCAAACCACACAGGAACACCCTCACTGAGTCCAGGACTCGAACCCAGGACTTTCTTGCAGTGAGGCGGATGCGCTAACCATTACACCACACTGCCGCCCCCGGTGATAAGCATATACAGTATTTGTTTGGGTATTTTCAGTATTAGGTGTACCTCTGAACTAAATCACTCATTCAAACAGAAGATTCAGACCATGATGATTTTTTTTAATCATTCAATCATGAAACGTCATTAGATTAAAAATAAATAAATACTGTGACTCTGTGTAAGCTTGACTCAGACTGAATCTAATGTCAGACCCATGTCTAAACATGCAGGACACGGTGGATCTCTCAGCCATTTGCCATTTGCTCCTCAGTCACTTATATGATTAGAGGACCAGTAATCTGCAGCAGTTAATGAAAGATGCTTCCAGGTTTTCAGGCGGATCAATAAAGTTCAACCTCACAGACAGCAATGAGTTTCTACTATATGAGCTACGGCTGGGGAAAATGTGTCTGAGCATACAAACATTTCATTTATTACGATACTAAACTGATTCATTCCTACAGAATCCTGATACTTCCCAGGTGTGTCTTGCTTTAATTATAGCCCACAATTCATTTATTCAAGACGCAACAAATTATAGTATTTGGGAAATGATGGAGCTGGGATCAGCTCCAGCAACCTCCGTGATAAGTGGATGGATGGATGGATGGATAGTAAATTACAGATATGCAGTTTATATATATAGTATAAACATATTACACCAGTAATATTATAGCATTCATTTCCATATCCAAGCAAATATAATCCCTAGCGTGTGTTTACTGATTGCACCAGAACACACCCTGAGGGTCCAACACAATTCTACATGTAACAATATATTATTATTAAAGGACCATGCAAATCAATATGGTGTAGTTAAAATATGAAGGATACACACACACACACACACACACACACTCACACACACGCATATTTTAGGAGATCTATTCTAATACAATAATCAAAGGCAAAACACCAATTCACAGCACTGCATGGGCACTGAATTTCAAAAATCAAAGATTGAGACTCATTGTTGTAAATTGCTGCTTTGCTGCTGGTTATTCTTTCCCACATGTTTTGATGTGTGTGGCTGATGTGTAAATCACATGGCTGCAGTGTCCTTTTGACTCACAGATGACTCAGTCATGCTACATGGACTGAGAGACATCAGCTAGAGTTACCACGAATTATTACACGAACAAATGATTGCTCAACAGTATTCCGTCTTGATCAACCACACACACACACACACACACACACACACACACACACACACACACACACACACACACACACTTGAACAGATTTAGGTCCCCACAACATGAAGAATACCTAGTTCTCTCTCTCTCTCTCTCTCTCTCTCTCTCTATCACTCTCTCTCTCTCGCTCTCTCTCTCGCTCTCTCTCTCTCTCTCTCACACACACACACACACACACACACACACACACACACACACACACAC
>JAOUQZ010000039.1:6159884-6179002 GCA_028564935.1 Neosilurus hyrtlii
TCTCTCTCTCTCTCTCTCTCACACACACACACACACACACACACACACACACACACACACACACACACACACACATGATGAATACCCAGCACTCTCTCTCTCTCTCTCTCTCTTTCTCTCACACACACACACACACACCACTGTGGATAATAGCCAGAAATCTCCACTGCATTTGATGTTCATGGAAACTTCCAAATGAACCAGCAATTTCAAAAAGCATCCAGTTGTGATGAAAGCCAACAGCAAACAAATCTTAGAAGAAACTTGAACCTGAATAAAACAGACACTTCATGGCAGATACACTACTATGTTTCAATCCAATATATGATTCAAACCTGGGACCAGAGCGCAGCTACAGGTCCGAGATTGAAACAGAACAATCTGGCAACCCTCGAACCCTAGCCAGGAGACTTGATGTGGAATGTACCTAATGCGTTTCCGACCAGGGAGCACAGGAACACGATGACGTATCCGACGATCAGGACCCACTCGTACTGCTTCGGATGCAGGTATTCGGTCCAGATGTATCTCACAAGTTCTTCGTCCTCGTCGAAGCGCAGTTGCGCGGAACTTGCGGTGGAATTGGAGCCGGAGCAGTGACGGCAGCCGTAGGTGCCGGTGACCCCCGCCATGCCGCTTCACTCCTCCACCATAGCGCGGCAGCTTCATGAATGAAGAGCGGAGGCGCGCGCGCGGGGGGCGCTTTACCCGGTGCCGTGATGCGCTTGAGGAGATTGGTGCGCGGTGATTGGGTGAAAGGGATGCGCTCCAACACACGCACGGGATGGGTGTGAACCTTCCAGAGGAATTCCTTCCAAAAAAAAAATTCCTGCACAATCCCACCGCACTATACACTTTAATCATTCTTAATCCTAATCAGGGCCGCGGAGAGGCTGGCGCCCATCTCCGCCGACTCTAGGGGAGGACGCTAAGGGAGCGTGCACCCTGGACAGGTCGCCAGACCATCAGGGTGTCTGCACACACACACACACACACACACATTCACATTTTCACCCAGAGGTCATTGGGAACAGCCAGTCAGCCTACTGTGCATGTTTTTGGGCTGCTGGAGGAAACTGGTGTACCCAGAGGAAACCCACGCAAGCACAGGGAAAACATGCAAACTCCACACAGAAGCGCCCCGAGCCCGGGACTTTCTCGTGGCGAGACGGACGTGCTAACCACTGCGCCACCATGCTGCCCTAATTAATGATAAATAACGAATCATTTTTTTAATATTCATGAACATCATTAAAATGATGGTTTAAGTTCGATAAACCAATATAAATGTCTAAAAATCTAACTGTAAACCTTACCAAATTCATTCATTTATTTATTTTCTGAACTATTCTGAAATTCTTCTAAAATATTTAGTATGTTTTGGAATTTATGAGTTGTATCTCCCAGTACATGTTGCCTTATTAAGTTAATAAACAAAGCAAAAATCTGTAGTATCTCCTGGTGCATGTTGCCTGTTTGGCTATAAAATATGAGGATTTAATACCAAAAGTTTCATATGCCTGCTGTGGCCTGGTGAGCTGTCCAGGGTGTACTCTGCCCTTCCCCAGAGTCGGCTGAGATGGGCGCCAGCCTCCCCACGACCCTGACTAGGATTAAACAGTTCAGAAAATGAATGAGATCCATATGTGGAGTGTAGCTTGCCCAAGGCTACGGTTATGAACAGCATTTGGTCCAGAGGGACTGTCTGACAATCTGATGTAACCGCAGTGTGTCATGCTGAAATTTGTTTTGGGCTCCAAATGCAGTCCTGTAAATGGACAATAACTAATGTTATTTGATTTTATTTTTGTATATACTGTATTAATCCCACACGGGCAATTTGGCGTCTGCATTTAACCCATCCAAAGTGAGGACACACACACTCAGAGCAGTGGGCTGCCACACACTGCAGTAACCGGAGAGAACATGCACAGAAACACTGTCGCTAAGCGATTCAGACGCAGGACATTCTTGACATGGGGCAGGTGTGCTAACCATGACCCCACCGTGCCACCGGGTGTTGACGTCTCATAATAAAAACAAAATTCTCCATCAAGCTGGTGCAACCTTACTCAGATAGCAATTGACAGATTAATTTTGCAGGATGAACTACCACCTCCCCTGATCCTATACCGGACATGTAACCCCGTATCATACATGATTGTTTTCTTCACACAGTCATCTTTATACGGCTCATTAAAACAGCACCAGACAAAAGTTCTAGCATCACCTCCTTGGCCAATGCAGTGCTGTCATACCTCACGGAAAATCACTTTCATCCAATCATCACCACACGCCATGATCCGGTATATTTCTCAATGTTAATTTAACCCGATGTAACCTTGTTTCTTTGCCTTGGTGTTAGTATTGGTTTCTTCTGGCTTTTCTATAAATAAATCCCATTTTAGTCAGACGATTTCTTACACCTGTGTCACAGACATCGACTCTGTTTGTTTTTCATTTGTTTCATCGCACATTTTCAGTTTTCAAGGCATATTTTCTATCCTGACATTTTCTTTGGTCTACCTGTATGCTATCCCTTCATTACCATCGCATTTTATTTTTACCTGCACCATTTTGTACACACAGCTGACAGGTAACCATCCACATCTTTCACTCACTCTGTGTTAGATTTCCTTCCCCCTGGTTTTTCAGTTGCCGTCTCTATTTTTCACTCATTTTCCTCCTTTATTTTATTTTATACTTGTGCTGGAATTTGTTTTTAAAATGCAAACTACAAGCTAAGCATAATGTGTTTCCATAACGTCTTCCTCATCACTGAGCGATTCCATCATTTTTATTTTTTTATCGATTGACTTTTCTTATCTTGCCTCCATCAAAATTGTCCCTTAACAATTCAGCAGCAGTGGCGCACGCACATGAACGCCGCTACATGGCAGCTACTCATGAAATGAAGAGACTTGATAATAAGGGACAAATGAGAATGCTATTTGAGCACCTCAGGAATTCTCCACGAGGCATTAGTGCTGTTTTGAGACATGTTAACTTTTCCGTATATGAAAGTCTGGTCATGCTAGTCGCCAGCCTCGAAAACATAGCTGGTATTGTTTTCACTTGTCAGCTTGTGCGTATGTGTGTGTGGCTATGCATACCTATGTCTCAAGAACTGCTTGACATATCGCCATTAAATTTTCAGGAGTTGCAGCTTGAAACATGTTTATGAAAAGGTCATTGAGGGTCAAGCTAAGGTCAGCAGAATGGCTTTTGTTTATAATGGCTATGAAGCAGTTGGCACGATTCCCCCATCAGGCACCTGTAGTCTGTTGATTTGTTTTTTGTGGTGTTATTCGTTTGCATTCCTTAATGAGTCTGCTTGCGATTTTTGTATGTAAAGAGAAGTGCGACTCTTGATTTAAGTATAATTTCTCATTTGAATTACCTTGTCGTTCCACTTTCTGTTTGCATCCTCTTTTGGCATTCATTAAAACTTCAGCCCTTGGTGTGTGTGTGTGTGTGTGTGTGTGTGTGTGTGTATTTATCCTTCTTCCATGTACCCTTCTCTTCCTGGCAGAATGTAATATGTACAAAACAGGATGTGTGTAAATGCACTATGAGCCAACTTTTCTAATATAGCATTCATTCATTAATTTTCTGAACTGCTTCATCCTAATTAGGGTCGCGGGGAGGCTGGCCCCTGTGGCAGAGTACACCCTGGACAGCTCGCCAGGCCATCACAGGACAGAAACACGCTGACGGCTATGCATATACTCTTGACGACAGTCAGCAATGGTTCTTTTACATGCCTCTCAACATAGACAGTGAGAGACATGGCTGGCTTTTGATAACCCAGTTAGCTGCACTGGGGCAACAGCAGTGACAACCCGTTGATAGTGGGGCTTGAACCGCCAACCTTGGGATCAGTAATCCACCGGGCCCCCACTACCCTCCAAAACAGCATGTAAAGGGCAAATTGCATGAAAATGATTCCACATGCACCCAGAAGCTCTTTCACAGTGGAAGCCCAAAGAATTCAAGTTATCCTGAAAACTACCCACACCATCAATGAATAAACAAATCTACTAAACTACAAATAACCTACTAATTCAGTACTTTAGGGTAGTCAGCTGACTTTTTCCTACTTAACAGATCACATGACCTTTTTCATTACTCCATTGGTTAGGCTCCCTAACAAATTGAAGAAAGCCACCACCATCGTCATCATTCCTCGGCCTTGTTGAGCTCCTGCTGGAATCTAAAGCATCTTTAGACATTCGACTTCATTACCGTTTCAAAAGCACTGTTGTCAAATCACTTTATATAACAGACGGAAGAGGCAATTTAACATCCTACCACCAGTGACTCTTTTGACTCGCCCAGTAGCAAGACTAAGCTCCCCAGGGTGCACCTGTCCTAATCAGACAGCCTTATATGCACTGCCTTCTGAGTCTGGCAGAAATACATCTGCGACTTGTGCATAAACACCCCTTTCACCCCAACTAATGTACATCTTAACTAATCAAATTAAAAAGTCTATCATTTGCAAAGGAGCTCCTGCATCGTATTACACGTATTAAATGACTTTTTTCATTTATTATTATTAAGCCCAGCAGTGCGTCTGCTTCCTGCCAAAGGCTAATGTAAGCCCTTCTCCCATCACTCATCCTTACAACATTCTACAGAGGAACAATTGAGGGCATGCTAAGCAGCTATATCATGGTCTGGTTTGGGAATTGCACCACCGCAAGACCCTGCAGTGGATAGTGAGGACAGCTGAAAATATAATTGGAGTCTCTTTTCTGTCCATCATGGACATCTAGACCAAACGCTGCATCCGCAAAGACGACAGATGATGACTCCAACGCACCTCTCACACAATCTCTTTTTAAACATTTAGATCTCTGTACCAGGCACACACACACACACACACACACACACACACTGATAACCATTCCACTACTGTACAGTTTATATTATTATATTGATTATGATATGATGGGCAGCAAGGTGGCCTTGTGGTCAGCATGTTTACGTCATGGCAAGAAGCTACTGGGCTTGGAGAGGGCGTTTCTGTGTAGAGTTCGCATGTTCTACCTGTGTTTGCGCTTGTTTCCTTTGGGTACTCCGGTTTCCTGGCAACAGTTCAAAGATATGCACATTAGACTAATTGGCTGTTCTAAACTGCCAATAGGTGTGAATGTAATTAATATGTCTGTGGCCCCATGCATGAACCTGATAACCCACAGATCCATAAAAATGAGAAAATGTAATCCGAATACAATAACCTGTACATTTCTTACCAGTCAACCAGACATGGATTTCAGGATTATGATGGCATCAAATTAAACAACAACAAAAAAAAAATCACACTGAGGCGATTTTCAATTTTTTACATTTTGGAAGCATGTGGGTTATCAGGTTCATGCATGGGGTCACAGATGTATAAGGTTCTGTTAGATTTATTTATTTTTTTTGCATATCATGATATATGTTGAGAGATAGATCAACTGCTATCTTTTTTCAGTCTAATTAAATTAGTTGGCAACGTAGCTTTTAAGCACTACTATTTGACTTTACAAGGGTCTGTAGATTATTTTACTAATGGTAGGGATTAAACAGAAGGGAAGAGCAGCAAACGCAAAAGATGAAACGCACCACACAGATATATACGCTGGCTGCTCAAAAAAAAAGTCGTATAGCTTTGATCATTGCTAGGCATTCGAATTGTGAATTTATGCAACTTATTTCCATCCAGAGTTGCATTATGTTTCCAACGAGACCTTCAGACTTTTAATGGGGTTAAGACCAGGACTTTGTGGTGGAGTATCCATAAGTGAATATACCTGTGCCATCAGGGAAGAAAAATTCCATTGATGGGATAATTCGGTCATACAATACATGTCATGTCAGCTGACTTCAGTACTGTGGCTAAGATTAGGTCGGATCAATAGAAATAGCCTCTGTTAAAAAAACTGCACTTAAAGATTCGTTCAGTGGCCACAGTGCATGATGGGTGTATCACTTCTTGTTACTGTGATGTCCATTGCTCTGGAAAAAGGTAATTCGGGGCTCATCAGATCACATGACCTTTTTCCATTGCAAAAAAGTTCAGCCATTATGTTTCTTAGCAAATTGAAGCCTTTTCTTGTGGTTTCCATCTGGCCACACGAGTTCTCATCATACATGGTCATGTTCTACTGCTAATTTCTTCTGACATTATCAAGTGCTTAAGTGATCTCTGCTCACAGTGAGTCAAGATTTTTTTCCGATCACACGTCCTCCATGAAAGTGGACGGTTCTTAATCCATTTCCAGCAATATTAGCAATCTCCTTCATTGTTTTCTTTGCTTGATGCGGACAAATCCTCTGACACTTCTGACTCACAGCGACGCCTTTAACATGATCGTGAGATATGTCTTCCGAAGTGGCGGTTTTAAAAATATCACACAGTGACTGAGGCTGGAGACAGCGTGGATGCATTTGCAGATAAAAGGGTTTAATGCTACAAACCAGGTACACAATCCAAAACACAACGTGGTACTGGCAAAGGTCAAATGATCAGACAGACTGCACATCAAAGATAATCCATACACATCGCAGTCAATGCAAGCAGATGTCATAGACAGAAACACACGAAATTGGCAACAGTGGAACAAACTGGATCATAAACAGAAAACACAATATGAATACCAAAGCTTGGTTTGATCTGGCAACATATGACTCAGAAACAATACTTTGCAATAAGCTGGACTAAGCAGAGTCCTTGGCCAATCAGTGCAATTATCAACAGTTGCGCTGTGAGCATGTGATATAGTCATATGTCTAAAGTCATGTGACCAGGAATGGAGGCGAGGGCGGGGAACTCCCTGGACAGCTCACTAGGTCATCACAGGGCCAACACACATAACCATTCACACTCACACCTAGAGGTGATTTGGAACAGCCAATTAGCCTACTGTGCATGTTTTTGGACTGTGGGAGGAAACTGGAGTACCTGGAAGAAACCCATGCAAGCACGGGGAGAACATGCAAACTCAGAACAGAAACGCCTGATTCCAGGAATCTCTTGCTGTGAGGCAAGCTAACAGACATGCTAACCACGGCGCCACCATGCCGCCCTTTTTTTATTATTATCTGCATCTACTTCTTCATCTTCTTTTGTTTGTTCCGGGGCCGGGGCCGGGTCGCGGGGGCAGCAGCCTAAGCAGTGAGGTCCAGACGGCCCTCTCCCCAGCCACCTCCTCCAGTTCTTCCTTGTGGACGCCAAGGCGTTCCCAGACCAGCTGAGAGACATAGTCCCTCCAGTGTGTTCTGGGTCGACCTCGGGGTCTCTTAGGCGTTCGGGAGGCATTCTAATCAGATGCCGAGCCACCTCAACTGGCTCCGCTCAACCCGGAAGAGCAGCGGCGTTACTCCGAACTCCTCCCGGATGACGGAACTCACCCTATCTCTAAGGGAGAGCCCTGCCACCCTGCAAAGGAAGCTCATTTCAGCCACTTGTATTCGCGATTACCCAAAGCTCATGACCAGAGTTTATAGGTTTATTATTATCATTATTAGTATTGTTTTCATTTTATTACAAGGAGTAAGACTTTT
Source organism: Neosilurus hyrtlii (assembly GCA_028564935.1). Classification (NCBI taxonomy): domain Eukaryota; kingdom Metazoa; phylum Chordata; class Actinopteri; order Siluriformes; family Plotosidae; genus Neosilurus; species Neosilurus hyrtlii. The sequence goes on from JAOUQZ010000039.1 coordinate 6,167,439, forward strand.
ATTACATGGACTTACATATTGCAGTTCCAGAGATTATACAGCCAGGCCATAAAAAGGCAAGCAAGCAAGAAAGAAAGAAAGCAAGAAAGCAAGAAAGAAAGAAAGCAAGAAAGAAAGAAAGAAAGAAAGCAAGAAAGAAAGAAAGAAAGAAAGAAAGAAAGCAAGAAAGAAAGAAAGAAAGAAAGAAAGAAAGAAAGAAAGAAAGAAAGAAACACTGGGGTTGTTTGCAGTAGCAGTGATGGGTATCAGTGAACTATTACTTGTTTACTGTATTTACTGTTTATTACATGTATGCAAAACACACTTGTCAGATGAAAGCTTTATAATAAATTCCAAAAAGAGCAGAGTTCAAAACATTTCAGACAGCATTGCTTGAATGAATGTTATCTTAGTAAATCTTGAGAGTTTCAGGGTAAAACTGGCATTTATTGCAGTTCTGAAGATTAATTTGCATATAATGGCTGGCAGATTTTCAATACAGCTTTCTTGTTCATAGTGTGCTGTCAAAGATTTAAAAACTACCAAAGTACTAAAAGAATTATTAGGTCAAGAGTATCTTGAAACTATAGGGAGGAAGCATGCATTACATAAGTATGTGCTTGAATGCAGAATTGTAAGTTTTATGAATGAGAATGGATCAGTGTAAGCTTGTTGTCGATGTTTCCTCATGTTCTGTGGCCCTCCTGATTCTTCAACTGTGGATTTTTTACATCCTCAGCTGTATGCACTCAATTTTATCATAGACAACAAAGCACTCGGTATTATAGAAAGGTCACAAACTCAAGCAATTCCTATGTTTTTTTTTAGTGAAGTGCACAAGTTAATGAAAGAAAATTGTCTGATAAAATAATTACCAGGTATCAGCCTTTGTATAAAAATAAATAATTAAATAAATATTTGTTATTACTTTATTTTTAAAAAGGTTATCCTGGCTGTGAAATGTTAACATCTGTATACTATCTGTTAGGTTGTATGTTATACAGTATTGCTTTGCTACACAAGTGATCAACTAGAGGACCGCACCAGCCGCTACCTAGCCGTTATAAAAAGAATTGGTGGCTACTTTGCTAACCTAGAACTTGACCTACTATAACCTATCACTAAACTTATTTTCAGACTTGGGTCAAGTTGCTACCCTGAAAATTTGAAGGTGATATGTCAAGCAGTTCTTGAGATATAGGCATGCATAACTACAAAAAAAAAGCAAAATTAAAAATTAAAAATACAACCACACAAACTGACAGAAGTGAAAACAATACAAGCTACACAATCACAGCTGGTAACTAGGGCTGAATGATGCAATGCTATAATATCAATTATGATTTCATGATACACTTTACTTAGTATTGGGTGTTTCTGCGGGTGTGAAACCAGCTTTCATAGCAATCAGTACATATTTCTTAATCAACTCTATTGTTCAACTGCTTACTAGGGTCATGGCGAGGCTGGAGACTATCTCAGCCAACTCTGGGCGAAGGCATGCTATACCCCGAACACCTTCCACTCCAAGGCCAACACACACACACACACACACACACACACACACACACACACACACACACACACACACACACAACCATCCACACTCACATTCACACCTAGGAGCAATTTGAAACAGCCAATCAGTTTAATTAGCAAGTTTTTGGACTGTGAGAGGAAACTGAAATCCATAAAGGAACCTATAAAGGGAAGAACATGCAAACTCCACACAGACACTACCTCGCCGAGCCCGGGACTCGACCCCAGGACCTTCTTGCAGCGAGGCAAATGTGCTAACCAGAAATATATCATGCACAACAGAAAGTTCGTCCACCATATATTATGTATGCTAAAGACCACACAGTGTTAATTCACAATAGACTTTAATTCGGACATTGCGTGGTATAAAGCCCTTGACATGTCCCATGACTTAAGTTTTATTATATTAACACCCACCCACCCCCCACCCCATTCTGAAGAAGTCCTGTCAAATTTTACATGAGGTAAAACACTGCGTAAAAAATAATGTTAAAAAAAATTACAAATGTAAACATTCAGGTAACAACAGTCAAATTAACAGATGTGGAACCTGTACATGTAATGTGTTTAATATAAACTGTGCAGGTTGAACATGCTTATTGAATAACCCTGTTTGAATCCATAGAGGAGCGGTATTCTGTAGCTGACTGTATTTCAAATTGATTGTCACAGTATAGATAAATACTGGGTTCTGGATTCTCTGGTGTGACCTGAAAATTGGGGAAAGTTGACCTAGAACAAGGGTGCAGTGAAGCATCATGTGCAGGATAAGGCGGCTATGGTTCACGTTTCAATCCCAATCCTAGAATATGGGTAGTACAGTATAGGATATTGCACTTGTTTTTAAATTATAGCAAGGTATTGCTGATATATGGTAGGCTATTTTCTTCTGCAGAGGAGTCAAACCACCCCCAAGCCCTTAAACAAGTTAATATTGCTGCAAATTCATTAGGTAGGGTACTTCATGTTTTGCCTGACAAGTAATGAGAACAAAATGAGCCTTGGTTCACTGCCAATTAAAAATTCAAGTGCCAATTAAAAAAAAACTTCCTTATTTCAGCATACTGTGTTGCCTAAGTTACTTATTCTTGTTTATTAAGTTTCCAACCCTCTGTATAAAACGTCCTAATTTATTTTCATGACCATGTGTATGATCACTACTTCCTCTTGAATGGAGAGAGTTCCTGTGTCTATCTGCTTTATTTACGGACCCAGTGCTGCTCTGTCCTGAAGAGTAGTGTCCTGAAGGGGTACGCTTAGTCTCAAAGGAACAAAGAGGTTCGAAACGACTGTACACCCTATTCACTCCAACTTGGTCTCGCTGCCACTGACTGGTGGTGCCCTGTACTACATTCCGTTTATCGTCGTATCTGTTGGAATACAGCCGATCTGATGCTTTTGTCGACCCATCACTGTGGAGCTCCTCTGTACTAAATCGAGGAGCAGATAATTCTCCGCTCAAGACAGAAGCATGATGGTCATTTCCAGAGATCCTCCCGTTTGTCCTTTTCGACATGCTACTATCGGTGGATTTCATAGAAATGGCTGTGGAGCTCCAATGATTCTCATCCTGACGTGATTTATATTCGATGTCTTCTGAAATAATTGTGTCAGAGCTACCGTCTGTTTTATGGCTTGAAAGGTGCTTTCTTTTCGGGGAGCTGTCCCGCTTCTCTGGAATGTTCAGCAGGGATTTAATTTTCTTGGTGCTCTTTTTGAAGAACCGTGGCGATGATATTAGATTGTTTTTGCTCTGGCTGATGTCCTCCACTTCAAGAACAGTTGCAGATACGGTTCTTGAGGGAGGCTCTTGCCAAATAGCTCGTTGAATGTCTTTGCCTTCAACCTTTTTGAAGTCGTAATGCGAGATGGATCTCTGGTCCTCTTTGAGGTTTTGGGAATATGCTCTATTTTTTGAATTCTTAACTACTGGACCCCTCTCAGTTTGATTCCTCATCAGATGTCCATACATATGGCTGGACGTCTCATTATTAGTGTTATACGTGCTATGCCTAGGGTCTGCAACACTGTGCCTTTTGTACAAGTGATCTTGAGGGAGCTCAGCCTCCTTTACCTGAAATCGACTTTTCGCTCGGCCAAGACTAGCATATATTATATCTCTTCCTGAGCCAAAACCTAGGTTGTTTGCGGAGTGATCTGGTACTTGCATACTCCGCCTCTTTAACATAAAATCATCAGGTTGGACTCGATTGTCCAATAAATCTGTTTGGTTCCATTGCGGTGAGGAGCAGTACTGTGCAACTGGCTTTATTCCGTATTGATCCTCACAGCGTAGCGATGACATGGATTCGTTTGTGTAACTGTTGGGTTCCGAATCCTCTGGGATGATGGACCTGAAAACCAGTGACGACCTAAGACGAGAAGTCATTGTAGGAACAGGCTTGTTCTCCATCTCGTACTGGTCAAGATAATCATAAGATTCTCCAATGGGTAGATCACTGTTATTGAGGTAGGATTCTATCCTCCATGTGCGCAGAAAAGATTTGGAGGTATTTGCCAAACTTGGCAAGTTCTGCTGCATTGACATAATCTGTTTATCTTGACCATGGTAGGACTGGCGCAAGTTAGCACCCCTGTTCATCAACTTTAATCTGGAGCTTTCATAGGGGTTCTCCATAACAGCAGGGTAATTCACCCCATAACGCCTGATGTCTTCTGCCACATTCCAGTTACTGGTGCCATACCTAGGATGCTGAATGATTTGTGAGGGCTCCCGTCGCTCCCCTGCATAGCTGTGCCGCTTGTTGAACTCCAGGGCATCTTGAAGAAATCTACTGTGGTGAGGAATAGGAAGATCTTCCACTGTGCTTCTAAAGCCTGATTGTCTTTCACAGGTTTGTCTATACACTGAGTCAAGCGTATGCCTCAAATGATCCTTCCTTTCAAAAGGTCTCATGGGATGGCCAAAGAAATGCTCAGTTTTGCCATTCATCTTTCGGTCTGGAAAGACATCCTGGGACTGGAGCTCAACTGGAATGTTGGAGCGAGCATAAAGTGTCCGGAACTCTTCATCGTAGGACTCCACTAATCCACCCGTTATGACTTGGACCATACTTAGATGGATCTTTTCATAGGACCACATGAAACTGTGAAGGACAGTGCAAGAACACAATTTAAACACTTGACATTTATTGAAAACTGAATGAAACATAGATAATGTATATTTAATGTATAATTTTGATAAATACAATCAGAAAATGAGAACTGTGAATGCAGTGTGATTATTTATAATGCAGCTGAGGCTGCCAAGCTACCAAGCATAGTGTAAAGACACAGGGTGACCCAGTAAACCTTCCACATTTCATTGGTAAATGAAAATGATGGTTAAAGGTAAACAAATTATTATTTGCACACATGGAACTCCCTTCCATACAGTTTTGATCCATCATATTTTAAAGATGACATCCTTCAAATGGTGGCAGTCTTTGTCTAAACACGCTTGAAGTTGATTTCTGGAGGCTGCTTTGGCTCGAGCTCATGCCGGGTGAAACAGCAGCCAGCTGAGTTGCAATCTTAAAGGCTTTAAGAGTTTGGTGTCAATGACTCCAACAACTCCTGATTTAACCTCCTAAGACTCAAACCCCAGGGTTCGTATGTTTTGTTATTTCTCTTACCACCAGATAACTTCTAAACTTGATCAAAGTCTTCCAACAGCTAGAACTTAGGCAAAAGAGTAATACCAATGGTCCTCATATGCGGATTTTGCAAGGATGTAAACACAATATAAGTGGAAGGAAATATGATATACCAGTATGAGGACAGTGGGGTCTTAAGAGGCTAAGGTAGCTTCACATAAAAAAAAAAAAAAAAATTACAACGGGCGACATCAGGGGGAAAGGGCCGACCACCCAACATCGCCACGCAACAAGATCACCTGATGCGGAAAGATTTCCTTCAGCACTACCGTAAACCAGAGTATCTGGAGGAAACTCATGTAAGCACAGGGAGAACATGCATACTCCATACAGATACACCCTCGCCAAGCTGAGGACTCGAACCCATGACCTTCTTACTGTAAGGCAGACCTGCTCACCACCGTGCTGCCAATGTATAATATATATATATATATATCCTTTTTAGAATGGAACTATTTAACTTACCTGTATGATCCAAAAAACACTGTCTGGCAATCAACTAAAAGAAATTTCTGCCCCATGCCTCCATGGAATTTTGCTCCTGATTTGCAAACATATTCTTGGCCTTGCACTGTGCGTACTCTCATATTCTGCAAACAAAGGCAGAGGGCCAAGTAAGTACTTAATAAAGAACCAAGAATCTATATTGATCTACTTACACTCACGGGACACATGAATTGAAATAGCTGCACAATAATATGCTGGATAAGAGGACAATAGACAGACTGGGTTGACACATTACAAATTATAACTCTAATGTATCCCAAGATGCACAATGTGTTGAGCCTTCATTACCAGAAGACAAGTGAAAGATTTCATTGCCTGGTGCTTTATTATCATCACCTGTACAGCTGTATTGTGCTGCTGCTTCATGATTGGCTGATTAAATAATTGCATAAATGAGCATAAATAACCTATTGATATGGTGTGTGTACATAGACCCAATGTTATGGAATACCTTATAAAAACTAGATAATCCTGGGAGACCTTAACAGTGGTGCTACCGGATCAGAGGTAAGGTTTCCTAAATGTGCTGCCTCAACCATCCCAGAACCCTCTGTGTCAGGTACTGCGTTGCTGTTTTGATGTCTCCTTGCAGGCGATAGCCAGAGCTTGGAGGCGTTATTTTTTTGGTTGACTGTCCATTCATCCGTACTGGTTGATTGTGAAAGGCTATTTTCTTCAACCTTTGCACAAATGTCTACTGATGGCTGAAGGACGAACTGATTCGATTTTGGAGGTCAAGGTCACTGCAGCCTCATATGGGTCAGTCTTTTAAACGTGATATCTTGAGAATGTTTTGAAAGATTTATTCCCTACTTTGCATAAAAATCCACTCTGACTTAGGGATGAAGTGATTAGATTTTGAAGGTCATAGGTAAAATGTCATGGTCACTGTAGACACCAGACAGAGGCCTATAACTGGCTGGCAGTAGTTATAGTTTATGCCAACAATATTTCAAAAACAATGCAATACAATGCAGTGACATCCTAGGCCACAGATTTTAAACTGTAAAGGATATTTGTAAAGTATTTGCTTGAAAATCTTTCATGCAATCTATGGTTTCTTTTAATTTTTTCTGTTGTAATGAACCGTAGCCAGCATCAGCCGTCTACTGAATGGCTAGAAGGTGTGGCTGGAGAAAATACTGAATACGCCTTTTAAAGGGATCACTAACAGTGAATGTGCAAAGGTTTCAATGCAAAAGGAACCAACCCGTCATGGTCATATGCTTTAAAAAATAGATTTTGGAAAGGGTGTGCTGGCTTTTAAAGACAGTGTAAATAAACGGCCTTCAAATGGTATGTATTCATCATATTTTGTATTTTAATAAGAGTAGGGATTCAAGCTGTAAAAGTCAAACAATGGAGACAAAGGTGTAGGACTAAAGGCCATTATACCTGCACAGAAATCCTACAGTCATAACATAATGATTTCATTAATGCCAACGTTATATATTCAAACCACATCCAAACAGAAGAGCTTTCTATAAGGATCACCTGTAATATCCAAAACAGGTAGGAAAATGGTAGAAATCATTAAAAAGCAGTGATAGGAAAGTCAACTTTACTTTCGCCTGCTAGTAATTTTTAGTAACTATTACTATCATCAGGAAAAACACAAAGTATTATTTCTTTTTTTCGACCTATAGCTTGCTTCTGATCTGCCAAATGGAGCGGAATAAAAGAATTTTTTAATCTACATAAAAAAGAAACAGTAATGTGATGTGTTTTTTCTTGCATTTGAGAAAATCTGACCCACATTATTTCCAAGCAAAAATGGTCCAGGACAGGATGTTATTATGAAAACTATACAGGTCTTTCTTGAGAAAAAGATGAAAAAAAAAAAGTTAAGAGATTTATTATGAATGATCATTGAGAAGATGAAAGTTGTTCATAAATAGTCTGAATAATGTCTGAATAATCAGTGCACAGTGTAATACGAGCAAGAAAGAAAGAAAGAAAGAATGATAGGTCACTCACCCTGAGTTTCTGGATTTGAATGTCAAGGTTTGCGATCATGGCGAGAAAACTTTTAAAATGAATGTGATCCAGAAGGATGTACACAGGAACACCGCGGACAGATGCGTCGACTACCTCTTTAAAAATATCTACATCGGTAAACACATCCATGGCGATTGCGATGACCTGTAAGAGGACAAAACATGAATGTTTCATTGTGAATGCAGTGCTACATCTCAGCGCTTTCTCACTAATCTGTCATTTACATTTATGGCGCTTGGGAGACGCTTATATTTTATATATATTATAACAATATTTTTCTTCCATAAATAGAACTGAGCAAATGAGGGTTAAAGGCCTTGCTCAAGGGCCCACAGTGGCTTGAACAACCGTCCTGAGAATCAGTAACCCCAGAGCCTCAATCACTGAGCCACCACTTCCCATCTGGCACCTACTTGGATACTAAGAACTCACTCGCTGACACTTTTACCAAGCCAATTAATCCTACTAGGGTCACAGGAAGGCTGGTGCCCATCTCAACCGTTTCCGGGCAAAGGCGGTATACACCCTGAGCAGCTCGCCAGACCATCGCAGGGCAAGAACACACAACCATTTAAACTCCCACTACAGTTTGAAGCAGCCAATTAGCTTAATTTACAGTTCTTTGGACTGTGGGAGGAAACCAGAGTACCCGGAGGAAACCCACTCAGGCACAGAAATAACATGCAAACTCCATATAGAAATGTCCTCGCCGAGCCCAGGACCCAAACCAGGACCTTCTTGCTGCCAGGTGAACGTCCTGACCACTACGCCCACCGTGCTGCCGCTTACTAAGAACAGGGGAAGCAAAAAGCAAACGTTCCACTAAAGGAAAGTTCTGAAAGTTATTCTGCAAACTTGATTCAATTACAAAAAGGCATTAAAAACAATGCATGACAATAACAATTTTTTGTGTTTGTTTGTGCAATCTGAAAGCAGCATCAGGAATCTACCAAGTAACAGTACATGTATTCTTACAGCCAGCATAGTAATACACAGAAGGGTTGCAGGAGATGGTTGTCATTTTAATCAGATCTTGTATCCTACTTGAATTTCAACATTATTCTATTCAAGCTTCAACAAGTACAAGTTGTTGAGTTGGTAATGCGTGGCAGCACGCGCCACACCCTGTGGTATTTCACATCTTCATGTGAAAACTAGGTCGTAGAAAGTATTAGACGTTGCAAAATCGTACCGCACACTGCACACAGTGGTGTGTGAGAAAAGATAAATTTAAAAATAAATAAATAAATAAAATACTTCATTATCCTTTATTTACTGAGAATAAGCGACTCAAGGCAGACCTCACATTGGATTATGTCAATGTTCACTAATCCGCCCCAGGAGGATACCAAACAACTGCGTGCATGTGAGGATTCCAAAGAACACTGCTGCCTGTCAACTGGTTATAACATATTACATAAGTTCATTTTCAAATTAACTCACTCACTCACTCATTTGTCTGACCCACTTAATCCTATCAGGGTTGCAGGGAGGTTGGAGCCTATCTCACCCTGAACAGCTCACCAGACCGTCGCAGGGCCAACACACACAACCACTCACACTCACACCTGAGGGCAATTTGGAACTGCCATTTAGCCTTATGTGCATGTCTTTGGACGGTGGGAGGAAACCGGGTTACTCAGAAGAAACCCGCACAAGCATGGCAAGAGCATGCACTCTACACACAGAAAAGCCCCGTGACCAGAACACTGGACATTCTTACTGTGACATTGCAAAATCTTGAAGATCCAGGGTTTGAGTCCCGAGTTGGCTCGGGCGTTTCTGTGTAGAAGCATGTTCTCCTTGGGCTTGCGTGGGTTTACTCCAGGTACTCTGGTTTCCTCCCACAGTCCAAAGACATGTACGTTAGCCTTAATGGTTGGTCCAAATTGCTCCTAGGTGTGAGCAACTTTTCAAACTACCTTATCTTAATTAGGGTCATAGAGAGGCTGGAGCCCAACCCATTCCATCCCAACTCCAGGCAAAGGCGGGGTACAACTAGTCAATGTCTAGCTTCTGAGATCACACAAGAGCAGGCATTCTCTGAATGGTATGGCCATAAACACACACACACACACACACACACACACACACACACACACACACACAGAGAGATAAATTAGAGAGAGAGAGACATACTGCATTTTCATTATCTGAGCCCAGCACATTTATCCGAACCGGCGAGAATGAGCTCGACTGAGAACGAGCTGACACTTATTGCAAGGATACAATGAACATATGCTGTTGTTTTTCCTCATGTAGGGTCAAAGAATGAATTCAAAGCCATAGGAACGAGACTTTCCCCCTAGGTACACTCTTTATCAGCACATCTGCTGCATCCACGGCTAAAATTCCACTGAATTACTAGTGAACATTATAATTATCAACTTAAATTCTTTTAATGTTTCGGTGCTGTGAAAGAAACATTACCATGCAAAAAATAAATACATAAATAAATGCTCACACCCCGGTAGCACTGCCCAAAAACATCATCTTTATGCACATGTTGTCAAGCAGGGTTCTTTCAGTCACACCTAGATTGTTTTGGAAAGGGTGTGGACCGATGAACTATCCATTGCGTAATTTATTTTCTTTGTCAGGGATGAGTGTGTTTAGTAAATTTCAGGTGAAACTGCAAGACTTTCTCCTGTTCATTCGAGTAAACTGTAGTGTGGGTGGCGTCTACTGACTGATGATATTTACTGATTGGTTTCTGCTAATATTTATATTATATTATAAGTAAATTTTGTTAAACCATGTAAGATGCTGCTCAGCGGTGGCGTAGTGGTTCACACGGTGGCCACACAGCAAGAAGATCCCACGCTTCATGTTTCTGTGTGGAGTTCGCATGTTCTCCCCTGTGTTTGAATGAGTTTCCTCTGGGTACTCCGGTTTCCTCCCACAGTCCCAAAAACCTGCACATTAGGCTAACTGGCTGTCCCAAATTCCCCCTAGGTGTGTGTGTGTGTTAACCCTGCAATGGTCTGGTGAGCTGTTCACGGTGTACCCAGCCTTCACCCAGTGAAGGCTGAGATAGGCTCCAGCCTCCCTGCGCCCCTAATAGGATTAAGTGGTTTGACAAATGAGTGAGTCAGTGAGTAAAGATGCTGCTTAGGCGGCCAATCATACAGAACTCTGCTTTTGGTTATTATTTAGTTTCGAAATGGCAAAGTTAAAATGTTCTGTCACCTGATTTTCTGAACTGCTTTGCCCTTTTTAGGGTCGCAGGTAGGCTCGAGCCCATCTCAGCCGACTCCAGGCTAAGGCGATGGACACCCTGAACAGTTCATCTGACCATCGCAGAGCAGCATAGACACACAAAGATTCACACTCACATTCGTACCTAGGGTCGACCAAATTAGCTTAGTGTGCATGTCTTTGAACTTAAGGAGGAAACTGGGTCACCTGTAAGCTCTATATTACACTTTGATGCACCCGGAGTAGCAATTTCCAAAAATGGATGAAATACTAACTGTATGAAATGAGTCATCAGTGTAGTTTACATTCAAGATGATCACATCAGGTAACTCAGGAGGCAACATGAAGTAAAATCAGCAGTTGCTGTTTAGGACATTTAAAGGAAACTATTTAACAACATTGAATATTGCGGTTGTTGTTGTTGTTGTTGTTGTTGTTGTAGAAATTCAGATAAAAGAAGCATGGCCACTTTAACATGCTGCTTTCCCAGAACAAGAAACGTCATGTTATCAAAGTCTTGTCAGCCGAATTAATTTTTTGCAGTCCGAACAGTCGCGAACCTTTAAAGTTTAAACATCTTGTGACCTCGTTTTATGTCTTTGCTAATATCCTGACAGCAAGCGCTGCAGCTTCAAGTCAGTGTCATTGTTGTATCTTTAAAAAGTGCTTGTAAGCCTTTCCTGACAT
>JAOUQZ010000039.1:6185904-6201255 GCA_028564935.1 Neosilurus hyrtlii
ACACACACACACACACACACACACACACACACACACACACACACACACACACACACACATACACACATACATACATACATATATATATATATATATATATATATAGATAGATAGATAGATAGATAGATAGATAGATAGATAGATAGATACACACACACACACACACACACACACATCCTGGCTGAAAAAGACTCACGTATTATTTAAAGCACAACAGTACATGCAGCGGATTAGCTATGCACCTTTTCCATCGCTGATTGTAACTAGGCTTAACTTCTTTTTGGAAATTGTTTCATATGTTTAAGTCAGTCTGTACCACTCAGAGATCTTTTCACAATCATTTTCTATTTATACCTCCTGCTAGATATTACAGACCCAGAGTTACATGCAACTATGATTATAGAAAAACTTACATATTTTGTTTCCCGTCCTAAACATCTTGGTGATGGTGTCAGTTTCTGTGGGCAAAGCAGGAAAATGAAAATGAAGGATTATATTCCGATAGCCGAACATTTGTTGGCATACTGAGTTTGGAAGCTGATTCTCAATTTCTCAAAGCAGAGAAGTTAAGATAACATTCTTAACATTCATTCATTCTCTACTTAATCCACTTATCCAATTAGGGTTACAGTGAAACTGGGGACTGTCTCAGGTTTAACAAAGACACACACACACACACACACACACACACAAAACCATTCACACCTATGGGCAATTTACAGTAACCAGTTTACCTAACATGTATATCTTTGAACTGTAGGAGGAAACCGTGGTACCTCGAGGAAACCCATGCTTGCACAGGGAGAACTTTCAAACCCTTCACAGGAAGGTCCCTGTCAGCCACGGAGCTCAAACCCAGGACCATCTTTCTGTGAGGTGAGAGTGCTAACCACTGAGCCATCATGCTGCCCAAATAGCTGACAATTATAACTAATGATTTTTAGTCATCAGTTACCTAATAAATGTTATTTAATGCAATTTGTAATCATATATTCAAATTATATAAGACTTTGTTGTTAATTACACCACAGAGCTCAAAGCGCTGCACATAGCTGTGAATTTGTGCCCACGTATGTTTAGATACACACCCTTGTGTTCTCAGAAGGCATCGATTTCACAGTGAGTTTGTTCACAGGGCTTGAGTGACCCTGAAAAAAAGTGTATGAGCATATAAATATGATTTAGCACTAAACGTATTTAAAAGCAGAAAAAGAGTTGATCAATAATAACCTTACTATTCGGATTGTGTCCTTTAAAATGTCATCAATCACTTGATACAGCTCTGTTGATTGCTGTCGGAGCTCAGCAGGACTGCACATCTACACACAAAAATACAGCATGAATATCATTCGAATATCAGTGAAGCAAGTAGTAAAATATTTGCCCCGTGTAATTTCGCTATACCTGAGAATGAGGGTCTTCCCACGCAAAACTGTCACTAGGATCCAGAGAATTTTTCTTCTTGACTTCATCATCAATTGCCTTCAATGTAAAGAGTACACAATTAGATTGTGTCTTGAATTGGAGCACACCATATTATAGCACCAAAAATTCAAATGTGGTGAACAGCTGATGTTAATGTTGGGGCCATTGATATTGTATCTCACCAATACTGAATGGTCATTTGTGTAAGTTTTTACTGCAGTTACCAACATTTCACTGTGTGACATTGATGTCTTATTGTTGTTCAAATTTAAAAATAAAGCATATTCAAATATACTAGGATCAACCATAAGATTAAAAATTATATAAATATTTAGGCACCACCAAAAAGTTTAGGTTTCTAGAACCATGCAAACGTAAAGTAACAGAATAAGCAATGAAGTGCAAGTGTGCTCAGCTTTATCTTCCCTCCAATTTCTTCATTTATTGGGCTGCCTGTGTGTGCATGTAAGCACGGACACAACCACAAAATCGAGTTCATGGCTTTACCAACATTTGTTGTAATGTATGGAGCTCCGCTATTATAACCAGTACGAGGGGAAGTAAATAACATTGATTTATTTTTTTACAGCGGCACCTACCAAAGGAGTGGTATGTATTCAAAAGAAAGTGAATAGTCGTTTCTTTAAATGGATGTGTTGGAAGCAGGGAAAATGAGCAGGTGTAAACATCTGACTGACATTGACAAGTGCAAATTTGAGATGGCTGAATGACTGGGTGTATTCAGTTGCAATACAGGAGGTCTCGGAGGGTGTTCCTGGCATGCAAAGGTAAGTACTGTATGTAGCAAAGGTGGTCCAAGGAAGGACAAGCTTTGAACTGGCAAGAGTGTCATGGGTGTTTCATTGATGCACGCAGGGAACAAAAGCTTGTATGCTTATGATCTGTACAAGCTAAAACTGATAGAAAGGTGTCAGCAGTTGGTTGCTGCATACTAGGCTACAGACCAGTCAGGTAGTTTTAATATTATGGGTGATTAGTGTAGATCCACAGCAACCAAGGACAAGGCAACGGCGCTAGTGTGCAGTTTAGGCCATAAAGTGTCTTTTTACACCTGAACTGTGTGCTTTTAATGGACAATTACTAACGACTATGGCTTCCTACAGAATTTTTGCATTTTTGACATTTAAGCAAATGATTATATTTTGCAAAGATGATGCAGAACACTCAAGGACAGTAAATAAAGTCAATGTCGTGTAGTTCAAATTCTTTTCTACAAGCTAAAATAAGGATCATTCAAATCAGACGAAGAAATAAAATATCCGACAAAGTGGGTGTCTATTTATTTATTTATTTGTTTGTTTTTAATGCTGATATAATGTGGAGAAGCAGTGCAAGCAAACAGCCTTGAATGTTTAGATTACCTGGTAATAGGATACTTATGTCTATGATATTTCGACCACACAGGCCTTGCGAAATACATTTCTTTTAAAAACTTCAAATCGACAGTCTTCCAGGATTAATTGAATACACTTCTGGTTTAATTTAAAAGACACTGGTGAACTATTTACATCAGAAGCTTTAACGACAGGGTAAGGACTCCTGCTTCATATTCCAGAATTAATGACTCTCCTTGTTGTACCTAGCATGTAGTTTCCACCACCTTCTTAGCATAAAAGCACTTTTTTTTTTTTTTTTTTTTTTTACATCAAGAGCCAAATGTCATAGAGATTCAATCACAAAACAGTCATAACCATGGAGTTTCATTTACCTTCTCTTTGAGACTAGATATAGTAATTAAATGTTTCTATAATATATAATATCCTACATCTTGCACAATGAATCTTTATTTGCTTAGCAATCTATATGAATCTATGATTCAACACAACTTAAACACACAACTGTCGGTCCAATTACTCACCCACTCATTTACTTCCCGAACCCCTTAATCCTACAATTAGGGTTGTGCAGAGGCTGGAACCTATCTCAGCCAACTCAAGGTGAAGGTGGTGCACACCCTGAACAGCTCACCAGACCATTACAAGGCAATATGCCCACAACTATTTACACTAACACCTAGGGGTGATTTGGGACAGCCAATTACTCTAACGTGCGTGTCCAAGGAAGTACTGACATGGCGGAAATAATTATGGTAACTATGGTGATGGTAGTACTGGTGCTATTGTCAGAAATACATATCTACATGATATTTATAATCAGTCTTCCTTTGTAATAATGATAAAAAATTACATAGTCTATCATTGGAGTACCTTACCTGCTGTTCCAGAAGAAGTGTATTTGTTGGAATAGCAGCAAGAGCCTTGTAGGTGGACTTGATCTTGTATGGCTGTTGTAAGGGAATGATTGGATAGAATGTATAACAAGATTAATAATATGGGAAGTCCATCACCTACACCATAAAAAGAAATGGGTGTAGCTACCAAATTAAGATGCAATCAAGCATGTGAAGCTTTCCAATTACAAAAGTTAATAATTATCAGCTTTGCTGTCAGTGAATATCGTGTATCTTAGAAACATGGGGTGAGGGAGTGGGAGTGAGAAGGATGACCGTCATAGTATGCATGCCTCAACTGGGCTGCATGTGTGCGAATGTGTGTTACCTCTCTGATTGCATACCTTTTTGCTATCCCCGTCTGGAGTACTGGTTCTTAGGGATGAAGTAGGAGATGAACAGAGTGAGTAAGAGGGAGAAGGGGAGAGGTGATGATAGGGGATTGCTGGAGATGAAGACAATGTGTAGCGGTCTGATGTAGTAGAGCAGGAGTGTGGTCTTGGTGTGGGGAAGCCAGGTGAAATAGGAGGCGTGTTGGTGGAATGGGTGAGGCTGGCAACCCTTGGGGAAGGAGAACGTTTATGAACTGGGGATACTGAATAAACTTTCTCTAGTTCATGAGAGATTTTCCAGTGATCTCGCAAATGAGAACCTGGATTAGCAGAGTGCTTTGGGACTGGCGAAGCTGAGATCCCTTGAAACTGTTGAATGGATTTGTAATCAGGAGTACGAGATTGTTCGTGAGTCATCTGCACACGTTTCAATTCAGAGGTTGGTATCTGACAAGGTTTAATATTTCTTACAATAGGAGAGGTATCATTTTCTTGGATTGGTGATTCCGCCTTAGATTCAGGAGAAAAGGGTATTGGACTGGAGGAAGATGAACCAAGCAACAAGCTGGGGTTTGTAGATTCGTGAATATCTTTACAAGTTTGTGCTGCAGGAAGGTCAAAAGGGGAGTTACTTGATAAGGTCAAGGTGTTTCTTCCATCTGGCGAAGAAGTCATTGTATTTCCTGCTGCATATATGTTAGATTCTCCTGGATCTGACGGGTCTACTGCTGTTAAGGAGTTGTTCTGGTCCATGGGTGACACAGGCTCTGTCTTCGCGATTAGTCCTAATGGCTTGAGTTTTACTTTGCAACTGGGCTCTGTACAAGTTGTTGCCTTTGACACACAAGACTTTGCTCGTAAGCCTGCCATGGGAGCCAGAGTTGAAGCTGCTGAACAGGCTAGGCAGGAGGACATGTTGACTGGGCTAATAGGCCAACAAGGCGAGTAGGGCCTCTGCAAGGCAGAAGAAAGGACTGGCAAACGGCCCTTCCTCAAGATGGCTGTCAATAGTGACAGATGTGTGGGTGGAGGCCGATGCCGGGCACGGGTGGACAACGGGCATGGTGAAGTGATATGTTTGTTGCAGCTATGTGTCTGGCAGGGGGTGAACGGCATCTGCATAAGGCTGGCACCCGGAGCCAATGTGTGGCACTTGATTCTAATCACTGATGGGGTAAAAGCTCCTGACCTCACAGACGAACAAGGTGAAACAGAACCATTGGGGGAAAACATTTGGAGGGCAGACCAGCCTGTATCTTGTTCCCATCCCTCAGAAAGGATGGACTCTTTAGAAGAGAACGGAGATGTAAAAATGTCCACTGAGCTGACTGGGCTCAGGACCTCCTCCTCTCTCTGTGATTCACTGTTCAAAAGATGCCCTGAAATGACTTCGGCTCCAGTGTTGTGAAACCCTGGCTGTGGGGTTCTTGAGTGTTTATCATGTGTTTCCAGGGTGCCAGGGCTGGGCTTTTCTATTTTGCAACATATCTCAGCATGATTCACAGCTGGGGTAGGCAATACAGCAAGAGATGACTTGGTAATAGATGTTTGCTGCTAGAGAAAAAAAGAAGAAGAAGAACAGTAAATAGCTTGTTTATTAATTTCTTCTATACTTAACACCTCAATGGCATTTTACTGTATCTACAGCTGTCTTTTTCATGCTTTCCTTTAATAAGTTATTTTATGCATATTTAATATCATGAACAAATTCTCACAATTATGAGAAGAAAAGTAATCAATCAATTGTTACTAGTCCAAGTTTATTATTAACAGTAAGTAACAGATGGTATTAGTTCATCATGTAGTCACTGCGACAGTAGCTACTGTATATGGATGCATGCTGGGTAATCCTGATAATGATGGTTTACCATAAAGGGGAAAAAAAACCCTCTTGTAGTTTTCTAGCAAATACACATTAGCTCGTTTCAGAACGAATGATTTGCAATGGTGTCAGTGTGTATACAGTGTCTGGGAACTGTTTTCCCCCTGAGACTGTTAAAATAAAGAAATGTTCATGCTCACCTGAGTTTCAGAGTGCTTCAGCTCATGGGATTCCATGTCACCAGTATGCACAAACTCTGCCTTGTAATCTTTTGTTTTTCCTTCTGCAGCCCCATGGTCTGCTAAAGCCTGCCATGTACACAGAATACATATCTTAGTAATGTAACAGCCGAAACAGCACAGTAGCACAAGAATCTTTGACAAAGTTTTGTTATAATGCAAGCGGTGGTGTAGTGGTTAGCACTGTTGTACTGAATGTAGATCATTATTTGCAAGGATTTTGTCACTAACTGCAAGCACGTGCTTTGTCATCATCAGCTGGATTTCATTCAACCTAGTATAAAGCCTAACTTTTATTGTATGGATACTGTGTGTCACAAAAAAAACACCTAATAAATTACATTGTTGCTTCCAAATGAGATGGATTTAAGTCGCACTCATCTGCTGAACCACTTATTTCTACTTGGTGTCACGAAGAGGCTGGTGCCTATTTCAGCCAGCACTGGGAGAAGGCAGGGTACACCCTGCACAGCTTGTTAGTCTATTGCAGGACAACGCACACACCTAGGGGCAATTTGGAACAGACATTCACATTAGGCTAACTGGCTGTTCCAAACTGCCCCTAGGTGTGTGTGTTGCCCTGAAATGGACTAACGAGCTGTGCAGGGTGTACCCTGCACAGCTCGTTAGTCCATTGCAGGGCAGTACACACACACCTAGGGGCAATTTGGAACAGCCAGTTAGCCTAATGGGAATGTCTTCTGACTGTGGGAGGAAACCAGACTACCCAGAGGAAACCCATGCAAGCACGAGGAAAACATGCAAACACAAAACCCGAGCCCTGGAATCAAATCCAGAACCTTCTTGCTGTGAGGCAGACATGCTAATCACTATGCCACCCTGGCACCCACAGATTTAACTAAAGTTTTGTATTCAAAACATGAGCTCCAACTGACTAAAGAATGCAGTTCTACTGCAGATGCCATTGTGTATTGGTTAACAGTATAGCTAAAGCTAACTTGATAGCTAAGTGACACAAAGAAAATTGATCTTAGCCAGGTTGATTATAGAAATTCTTACAAGTATCATTTGTATTGTATCTTTTTTAAAATGATTGTTTGGATATTCCCTGATTTTTCTCCCCTAATAAAGTCAAAGCCAATCCCACCTATCAAGTATTGCCTCCCGATTAGGCAACCACCTCCAACTAGGGAGGGGCGAGAACCAGCAAATGCCCCCTCCATGATACGTGATGCTGCCAACCGTATCATTACAAACTGCTGCACATGCATATTCAGAGGCAGCCTAACACAGTCAGAGGGAAAGAACTGTCCGCCCCTTGTACACATGAGCTCACAGATCCCCATGATTGGCTGTTACAAAAATGTGAGCGTAACCCATTCCTCTGTCTTGTGAGAGCTTGGCATAATTAGCTCCCATGGACTCCCAGTTGCAGTGGTGACCTGGTTGTAGGGTGCTGGATTACTGAACCCAAGGTCGGGGGTTCAAGCACCAATATCACTAATGGGTTGTCACTGCTGTCCCCCCAGTGCAGCTAACTGGGTTATCAAAGGCCAGCCATGTCTCTCACTGTCTATTTAAAAGAACTATTCCTGTCATTCGTAAAAAGTAGCCCATCAAGTTGCCGTCAGCGTGTTTCTGCCATGCGATGGCCTGGGGAGCTGTCCAGGGTGTACTCTGCCCTCACCCAGAATCGGCTGAGATGGGCACCAGCCTCCCCATGACCCTAATTAGGATGAAGCGATTCAGAAAACGAACGGTAAGTGAATGAACATTTGATGTGTAAACAATTCGTTTTATCTAATTAAATATACGGTGGCACGGTGGGGTAGGGGTTAGCATGTCTGCCTCACATCAGTAAGGTCCTTGGTTCAAGTCCCGGGCTCGGTGAGGGTGTTTCATGCTCTCTCCGTGCTTGTGTGGGTTTCTTCTTGATACTCCAGTTTCATCCCACTGTCCGAAGACATGCACATTAGGCTAATTGGCTGTCCCTAGGTGTGGGTGTGAGTAGTTGTGTGTGTTGGCATTGTGATAGACTGGCGAGCTGTGCAGGGTATACCCCGCCTTCACCCAGAGACAGCTGAGATGTAGCCTCCTTGCTATTGAATAAATACATTTTTTGAAGGAGGAGGGGACAAGTGCAATGAGCTCATACCATAATAGTACTTACCTCACGATCAGTCGACCCTTTCTCCCACACTGATTTATATCTGTTCTCTGTAGGAAGCTTTTTCATAACTGGCAGAAAGGTAAAGGACTTAAGCTTGGTCGCAAAGACAATAGAGACCTGCAAAACACACCAAAAAAATATTTTGGGGAAATTAAGAAATATTTTTCAACCATAAATGAAGGGTTTGCGACCGCCAAGCACACGGCGACATTTCATTATGACACCATGAGGATGGGATTTTAGGGAGGGATGTGGATCTTAGCCTAGCTTGATATTGACATTAATATTGGGTGAATATTGAGCTGATGCTGAATTGTAAAATAACAGCAATGGAAGAGCATCAGACAAAGAAAACTTGTGTTCAAATAAAATACTAACAGCAATATCAACACACTGGAAATAAAGAAATGCTTCAAAAGAGAAAAACCTTTCAAGGACCTGATCTCCTGTAGAGCCAGGAAGCAGTGAAGAAAAAAAAAATCACTCGACCTCTTACACCCAAGACACAATACATTTGATTTTCTTCTAACCAGACAGTGCTTCAGATCTATCAGCAGCCAAACCAGTAGATAAGAAAAATAGATTCTTTCATCAGTATCAAACTCATGAATGCATAATTTCCTCCACAGAGAGAAACAAGACTGCATGCCTGTTTGCATGGTGTGTGATTTCTGTGCAATGCTTTTTTTTTTTTTTTTTTTTTACGTCTATACTGCAGTAGTGGTATACAGAAGAGTTTAGTGAGAAGTAAAATAACAGTGATTATAGCATTACGTTGACATCTGTTATGAGGTGGTGTATATTAGGCACCAAGTGACAGATCTCAAAGTTGATTTGTTGGAAGCTTCTTATGGGTTGTTCCCAGTATACAATGTTTTTTGGCTACCAAAAGTGGTGCAAGGAAGGACAATAAACCAGGACCAGATTCACGGGGACCTAGGGCTCACTGACATGCATTGGAAGGGAATGTTAACGTGTGCAATTTGATCCTGGTACTGCGATTGTCCTTGCTTGTGCCACTTTTGGTAGGTATGAACTGCTAGGAACCATGTTCTTCAGGCCTCATTGGTTCCTGGTGTTCGTTGATGTGTGAAAGACCAAGCAGATTTGATCAGTACCCAGTGTAGTCATTTAATTAAATACATCAACATACAACAATACATGTGATGTTGCATGGGGCCGCGTTTCACAAAGTTCACCCTCTCCAGCAATCAGACAATGTGAACCCTGCCTTCTCTCCGGGTCGACTGGTTATGTGTGTGTGTGTGTGTGAAAATACACATGAAATAGAATCTCCATCCAAACTGATGCTCTCGCCCACATATAACCTTTAACCTCTTGCAAAGCCATCATATGTCTGCAGTCAAACACGGGCAAAACCCAGTATAATTGGATGCATACACCATTACACGGTTGCTATGCACACAACACGCTCGATAAAAGTTGACAGATTTACAGAGGCGAAGACTGTTTTGCTCATGTGAATGAATTTGGGAGTTTTCTATGCCATCGGATCAGATTTCTGAAACTAAGAGAGTGTTTGACACTCCTTTTCATGGCATGTGTTCATGTTTCATGTACACAAATGCAGCATGCAAACAGTAAATACCTCAAATTGTGAGTAAAAGGATATAAATGGTAACAGATCCATGTACTCTGGGAACACTAGTGAGCACATATTTTTAAAAAAAGTCTATCCTGGCTATGAAAGAAAGGTGTCAGACCAAAGATTGCAGATCGCTGTATGAGGCTGCGTAGCTGCAGACCAGCCACCGTGCACATGTCTGACTTCTGCCCACCACTGAAAGTGCCTACAGTGGGCATTGTACAGTACAGTATGGGGTTTTTGCAACAAATTTGCAACAAAATGGACTATGCAAAGAAGGCAATGTTCAAGGTAATGTTCTGCTGAGAGACTTTGGGTTATGTGAATATTACTTCAACACACAATCTAAATAAACATTGTTGGAGACTAAGTACAACCCATTTATGGCAGTGGTGTTTCCTTACGAGTGTAGCCTCTTGCAGCAGGATGATGCACCCTGACATACCGCAAAAAAAAGTTAAAAGTCAATTTAATCTGCCACTGAATTAAAGACACATTTAAATCACATGATGTCATTTTCCTGTTTTCCAATTTCACTGAGTCAAAAATATTTGCTTATTGTTCAGTAGGTGCCCACTAATAGCTTGACACAAGCATTTATAAATGTGACAGCTCTCAAGCATTCATTCTTCCAGTCCACACCAGGGACATTACAGAAAATCAATAAAAACCTTGAAGCTGATCCTACATAATTCACTGTCCCTGAAATCCTTGTTTTCCTTTTGAGTATTCTATACATGACCATTAAATCTCCAGCTGAAAATGCCTATACTGACTAATTGGCACTTACCAGCATACTCAAACATGGAGTGTCCACTTGTGGGAAATAAAACAATACATTACACTCCATGGTCCACTACCCTACACAATTATTGGCAACCTTTCGTAAAAGACAAGTGAAAAGGGTTGGAAAATAAGTCGCCTTTGGTGAAGTCACTTAATCTCGCACAGAAGACCTTTAATTGAAAGAAATTCAGAGAAAAACAATTGTGTGATGATTGTCAACACTGAAAATGATAGTAAACACATTGTAACTTAAGCGTTTTCCCCATTTAAATTGCATTTTTAGTTAGCTGGAGTGTGTAGGAAAGTTAATGGTGTAATTGATGATTTCCTGATTAACTGGGGTTCAAATATGATGGAACATCACAATACACAAACCAAATAAGCGGAGTGAATTAACCTTCATAAGTCAGGGATTGGTTTGTTTAAAAATAACTCTTCACCTCCCCGTTTGTACTTATAAAGGAATACTACAAAGTGGACAAATCAACTGGAACTGTTACAGATTTGCCACTAAGATGCCCCCATGTACAGTGAGAAGGATTGTAAGTGAGGCTCCCAAAAAAAAATAAATACATAAATAATCAGATGCCAGCCTTAGAATACTAAAAAGCATTTTCTCTAAACTTTGATTAGGTTATAGGGCATCTTGAACTCAATTAAGTACATTAATTTATTCATTTGCCGAACTGCTTACTCCTACTAGGGTCGCAGGGGGGCTGAGGCCTATCTCAGCCCACCCTGAGCGAAGACAGGGTACACCCTTAACAGCTTGCCGGTCCATTACAGGGCCAACATGCACACCCATTCAAACTCACACCTAGGGTCAATAAACGAATACTCAATTGGCCTAATGTGCCTTTGGACTGTCGGAGGAACCCGGAGATCCATATAAGCATTGGGGGAACATGCACAGGAGCTCCCTCGCTGAGCTTGTGTCTCGTACCTAGGACCTTCTTGTGTAGAAGTCATGAAGAAGCTTTTTCCTAAGTAATAAAAGGAAGTGTTGGAGAACATTTGGAAAAAAGACTTCTTAACACACGTGAATATGGGGAACGTTAACACTTTGCCCGACAAAATGGAGTTGCTTGTGGCACTGGTGAAGAAACAAAGTGCATGTCATGAGTACGGTTTGTGTTGTACTATGATTTACTGTATTTAAACAACACTATGCCCGGTTCACTATGGGACAAGTGGACAGAGGTGCTTGAGCAAATGGAAGGACGCATGATGGAAATTTGTTTTGTTTGTTACCAAGAGGTGAAGAAACCCTGATCATCCAGGGTTAGACATAGAGACGAGGGAAGCTAGAGTCAATTCTAGCTGACATTGGGCGAGAGCCAGGGTACACCCAGAACAGGTTTCCAGCCTATCTCAGGATTAACAGACACGAACAACCATTTGCACTCACATTCACACCTAGGGGCAATTTAGAAGAGGAACCCCGGTCATATTACAGTAAAGAAGAAGGTCTGCCGTCAGGATATTGAACTTTTGTCAGTCAGTCTTTGACATTTTTTATGTACCAAGGGAGTTTCCTCATACTGTTGCTATTGTTGTTTACGTTCCACCGCAGGCAGTGGCTCCATCAGCATGCAACCTCATCCAGGATGTGGCGAGAACACAGACCCAACAAGCTGTGTTTTTCTGAAATTTTTAGAGATTTCACCCACAACACCCTTACCTCCTATGTGTCCAGCTGTACACACTCTGTAGTCAATATGCTACCAGAGAAAGTAAGCAATTTGATCTAGTGTATGCCAGCGTTAAGGAAGCTTATATTGCTACAGCTCTGGCACCACGGGGCAGTGTTTTTCCACCCATTACAAACCTGATGTACAAAGGCCAGTGTCCTTCCAGGGATTAGTGTACCTGTAAGGGTTTCATGTACTTTCATAAGAATACGTGAGAGCTGTGCAGCTACCTTGAGAAGCAGGAGGGCGTGGCTTCCATTTGCAGAAAGCTCGGTTGTGTTGAAATTACCAGCAGGTCAAGCGCCAGATCAATTCGTCCATTGCAACCATAAAGAACCAATCAGAGAGGCATACATGGCCTACTGGATGTTAGCGTAGATTTCCTTGGAGGTAAAAACGACTAGTAAATATTAAAAAATCTGAAAAAATTACTGCAGGCATGCATCGCAGATGCTCACATTTCTGAGGAAAGTGCATATTTCCTCTGCCCATATTTTTTCTACATTCCGCCTCCAAAATGCCACCAGAAGGCCACTGGAAGTCCCATCTTCGGTTCTAATGTAACAACCAGTTATGTGAGAAGGAGACCTTTAGGGATGGAAACCGTGAGAAACTCAAGTATGTTGACTGATGTCATCTTAAGCACTTTATAAAATATTCTTTGACGCATTCTTTACTGCTATTGTGGCTTTTGTAATGGCTATCTATTTATTTTATTTTATTTATTGCTTTTTAATTTTATTCTGTATTGTTACTGATCTTTGTGCAGTAAATAAACACTGCACTCAATAATCCACAATAATCCTTTCAGGACTTCTCTGAGCCTCTGTGTATTGGCTCTGCACTACCTATATTGTTATGTAGTCTTTGTGCTGTGTACAGCTGAATTTACCCAAGGGAATGAATAAAGTATCTACCTATCAATATATCTGTCTGTCTGTCCATCTGTCTGTCCGTCTGTACAGGGCTTGGCCAATTAAAAAAGTAATAAAATGTACAATACAATAAACAAATATATAAATAAAGATTTAGTCAACTTCAAATATCATGTGATCAATTGCTTGTTTATTTATTTATTTATTTTACCGGTGCAACATTTCTGTTTTTTGGCCAAGATGCCAGACTGATTTACAATTATGCAGTAAAGGCGAGGTGAAAAATCACCAAATAGTCCCCAAAACAGAACGTCGAGGTTATTATTCAATTTAGCGACATCCACCCAGCCTGATGCAAATTGCCTGCTCCATAACGGCACATTGTTAAACTCTTTCAAAGTTTTGGCATATACTACACAGAGACACAAGTAAAACTAAAACATTGTTTTAAGAGTGGCAATAATGATGCCACCTCAATCTCGTGTACTCAAGTGGAGATCTAAATGAGATTTGATCATAACCTCTGTTCATGTCTGTTAATAAATGCCAGACTTGCCATGAAAATAACCATTCAGCCAGTTTTCTTGCATGTCCATGTTTCTTAACTGAGGGACAATGAGTCTTAGGTAGCTTCTAAAAAACACCAAAAATGTTTCGGTGCCACTTGGAACAGATTCTACATATCCATCAAAAGTGTACTAGAGAGACAATGGCTGTTTCTCTTGGTTATAGCGAATGCAATAATACATACAGTACATGGAGCAGCTGTAGACTAACGCTTAGAGAAGCGGGTTTGGGACCGAAAGGTCGCTGGTTCGATTCCTGAACCAGCAGGAAAAATGCGTGGCGGAGGGGGAGTGAGCTGCACCTCCCCTTACTCCACCTTCATGGCTGAAGTGCCCTTGAGCAAGGCACCTAACCCCCATGTGCATGTGTGCTCACTCTTTACGTGTGTGTACTCACTTTGGATGGGTTAGATGCAGAGGCAATAAATTTGCCTTGTGGGATTAATACAGAATTTGAAAAAAAACAAATCAAATAGTATTTAGATAAATTTCATGCTGGTCAATGCATTTGGTGAGTCCTCATGCCCTGTAGAAGTGATGTAAAGTGGAGGCAATGTGTTTAATTGCTAAACAACTGTAAAGATGACAGTTAGACAATCATTACGCTGGTGGAAATTTTCTAAAGTAAAAACATTTACTGTCAGCTTTTACACCTATAGTAGAAGGATGCATAAGTAGAATTGAAATCTACACCACAGCCCTTATATAGACCTTACACAAAATATTTTTATTGCATCGGACAGCTTGTTTTTTTTGTGTATGCAATATATTAAGCCCACGGAGTGTGCAGATGCTGATAACTGTGTCCCAGTTAATTTAATATTGTTCATATTTAATCTGTGAGGGCAGCCGTGGCTTGGTGGTTAAGGTGATGCGTTACTGATCCAAAGGTCAGTGGTTCAATCCCCACTATCACCACTGTTGGGCCCTTGAGCAAAGCCCTTAACCCTTAATTGCTCAGTTGTATAAAAAAGATAATTGTAAGTTGCTCCGGATAAGAGCGTCTGCCAAATGCTGTAAATGTAAAATGTGCGCATTGCTTTGGAAAAAAAAACAAACAAGATGCATTTTGTTTCTGTGGTTACAGTGTAACCACAAAAACAAAATGCATCACAAGCAAACAAACCCAGGCTAAGGAAAAGCTCAGAAAACACGATGTACTTGCCAGTAGAGCTCGCTTTCACTCCTCCCTCTCTGTCTGAGATTTTAATAAGCACATCTATATTGGGGCTCATATCATTCCCCTAGCTTCCATTTCAAGCAGAACAACTGGTCACATGCCTAAGTTCCTCACTCTGCTGTTTGCGTACTGTCAAACTCCGACCTTTCTCGGAGAACTGCTCCTACACTGCCTTTTTGATGAGAGACTCGGTGTAGACTTTTTATAATTACAATAAAAAGACATTTTAGTTGCATAGCTGTGCATACATAATATCAATAACCATTCAACAGAGAGGTGTCATGGCTTATCATATGCACTCTTCAGAAAAGTGGTATATTAAAAAATAAAATAAAATAAAAGTCAGTAATAACTTTTGTAATCAGAATGTCTGTTAATACCCAGAGATTTCAGGTTTCCCTGACAGTGAAGGCAACCACAAGGAATAAGAAACCTAAACATGGCACT
>JAOUQZ010000039.1:6201355-6237704 GCA_028564935.1 Neosilurus hyrtlii
TATATATACACATATATATATTTTCGCCAGGCACAAGTTCATACATAGATTGACAGCAGTAAATAGACAGTAGTGAAATGCGGCACAGACAGCGTTGCAAAGCAAAGGCAGTTGGCGCTTCTAGCTGTGATTTGCTTCCCTTTAAATACACCAGAAATGTGTTCCAATAATCACAAGACAAGAGGCAGGGAAGATTTCAAGTTTGTCCTTCAATGGAGTGGCCTGGGACTAAAGATGCGACAAAAACAAATCACCCAACCCACCAGAGACAGGAAAAAAACATCATTTTCTGAACAGCTTTACCCTTCATTAGAGTCGCATGGAGGCTGGAGCCCCTCCCAACTAACCACGGGCAAAGCTGAAACCCTGAACAGCTCGCCACACCACTGCACAGCCAACACAAAACATAACCATTCACACTTACATTCACACCTATGGGCAGTCTGGAACAATCAATTAGCCTAATGTGCATGTCTTCGGACTGTTGGAGAAAACTGGAATACGCAGAGGAAACCCACACCAGCAAAGGGAGAACATGTAAACTCACAGAAACGCCTTAGACGAGCTCAGGACTCAAGCCCAGGACCTCCTTGCTGTGAGGATGAAGTGTTAACCATTATGCCAAACATATACACTTTATATGTAAAGTATACTACAGCTACATATGCTAGTGCAGGTTAACTGGATCTCTTTATGGTTTAAACTGTGAGCAAAAATGAAGCAGGGCTGGGATGCTCATACTCGCTCATTTGCCTACCTGCTTAGTCCTACTAGGGTCACAGGAAGGCTGGAGCATATCTCAACCAACAATTGGCAAAATCGGGGTACACAATGAACAGCTTGCCAGACCATCACAGGTCAACACACATAGCCATTGACACTTACAACTAGCTGCAATTTGGAACATCCAGGTAGCCTACTGTGCAAGTCTTTGGACTGGGCTTCTCCTCGCAGAAGCATCCAAGCCCAGGACTGAAACCCAGAACCTTCTTGCTGCACCATGCTGCTACCCTCCTGCTGGCAAATAAATATTAAATGGTCAACCTGAATCCATCACTAATAAACAAAGACAAAGGACACACAGTGGTTCCATTGGACTCCAGCCTGATTGACTAGAACCAGTTCCCAACAAATATCAAGGCATATGAGTGCCAATAGTCTGAGGCCAACTGCTTCTACAAACTTGGCCCTAGCAACCCAAACTCATGCAATATGCTCTTAGGATGGTGTCTTTCAATGGCACGATGCCTACTCCTGGGGTGTACTATAACCAGGATTACAATCCAACCCTTATTTGAATTAAGCGGTTCAGAAAATGGATGGATGGACAGTACTGAATTCATTCATTTTCTTCTTCTTCTTCTTATTATAATTATTATAGCTAAATAACTGTTCCTTGGGTGCATCAACCATTTTGCTTGGTGTAGTAAGGTGCTACTATCTCCTATATATATATACACACTGTCCTACTGAATTGAAATATTGGACTCTACCAGTTGTGTCCAAACTAGTTATCTGTTGGTGGAACTTGTTCAATGTTTAGAATGTCTCCTTTCGCACATCCAGGTCCCGAACCTTTCAGCAATTTAATGTGAAGGAATATAATGTAAAATGATTCTGGCTGCACCTGATTTTCTTGATTTTTGCATTTCAATGTGCCCAGAAATATTGTACCTAATGCAATCAATTAGTATTAGTTATAATAGTTTTATTGTGTGAGTATCCCAGCTAATGATTACTAGATTACTACATTATATGTCCAAATGTTTGTGGACACCCTCATTGCAAGGGACTAATTCAGAAATGGGGAAAAAAAGTATGTATAGGTTTGATGGCCAAGTGTCCAGATATTTCTGGTAATAAAGAGTATAATAAATATTCTTTTTATTAAATTTTCCAAACCACTTTATCCTTCTTAAGGGTCAGAGGAGGCTGGGGTCCATCCCAGGGACTTCGCATGACGTTGAGGTACACCATGTACAACTTGCCAGATTATCTTGGGTCCCAAAGTACACACTCACACCTTGGGTAAATTTGGAACAGCCGATTAGCCTAGGACGTCTTTGGACCATGGCGGAAACCCACACAAGCTTTGGGAGAACACAGAAATGCCCTTAAGAGCACAGGGCTTGGACTTCCCTGCAGTGAGGTGGACGTGCTAACCTCTACACCAAAGGTTCCTAACCCTGGTCCTGGAGGACCCCCTGCCTCGAGCAGGGAAGGCATTAAAATGTGCAGGTCAGGAGGCCCTCCAGGATGTGGGTTGGGAAACTGCACAACGCCTTTACGCCACCAAATCTAATATTTGGATTATATCAAATCATAAGTGATGTACTGCCAATAAAATAAGACAAGCTTGAAATGAGTACGTGTATCTAGAAATGGTCTTATATTTGTTATAAAAGCATCTCCTAATGAGAAATATTACACGTTTTCCTTTATTCAAGATATCCTCACTTGCTCTAATAACCATTTTCCCCAGCATGGATTAAAAGTCCACTTTCTTTAGGCTTATGCTGTTACTGTTAAATGCACAGAGACTGAGAGTGCTATGTAGCAACTCCTTCCCTAAAATCCTCTAAATGCCTGGAGGGCTCTAAATATGGCTGTCATTACTCACAGAATGCTGAGTGGCTTGGTGTCGCTACAGGTGGCAAAAGAGTGCACTGGATCGAGGAATTACAAATACTGATTTTGAAGAACATTTAACTACCACAGTGACAGGTGGCAAATTGGCTATTTCATCACAGCTGAGACTGTGTATGGACACATGGTAGAGCAATAAGAAAATAATTTGATGGATGGGTTGATGCGAAACACACTACACAATGTCTTCTTTTTTAGGGGGGTGGCGGTATTTTTTTAAAGTTGTCAATGTTTTACTTTATGCAACAAATCAAAGTGGATTTGTGAAAACTTCTCATACTCGTAGCTACTGCCACCAGGTAAAATGGATTATTATAACTTGGCATAATTATAATAAAATGTCTCCCTCTAGTGGGCGTCAGATAAACATTTTGCTCAATGTCAAAGGTAGGGCTTTTTTTTTTCTCAGCATGATCCCAGTCACAGACCACCTCCAAAATTTGATGGCTTCTTTCCAGGCCCAGGCCCCACCCCTCCACCAAGATTGATGAAAATCAGATCAGTAGGTTTTTTTTGCATAATCCTACAAACAGAAAAAAAAATCCCTTAATAAATGCTTACTACAAAGACTTTAATTAATTCTTGGGTGTGGAGCTGTGTTCTGCTCCAAAATGTTCTAGGTTCCTGCCAGGCCCACACCCCATCCCTCCACCAACTTGTGGAGTACATTTTTTTTTTTGTTTGTTTTTTGTATAATCCTAAAAGACACAAAAACAAACAGATGCTGGTGGATACATAACCTCCCCACCAAGCAACAGCGGAGATTGAAAAATATATTTATATACAATTATAGTAAGCATTTGTCACAGTGTATCCTCAAGGAAAATTCAACAACGTGGGACTAGCTGATTTAGACCTGAGCTTATACAGCGGGAGTAACCCATCTGCATTTATCATACACACGACGTGACCAAAGACATCACCAGCTAACGCTAATAAGCACAGGCTGCAGAATTCATGTGGTGCACACAACCACAGCCAGGGGCAGTAATATGGATTTGGTTTCCACCATCCACCTCCTCTTAGAAGGCTACCCACTCTATTTTCAAGCGTGGCTGTACTTATTCAATCTATCCACTCCGGACACTGAAAACTCGGGACAAAGGAGAAAAAGAGCCTTGAATGGGACATCGCCATCAATGTGCATAACAAGATTACAACAGACCTGCACTTGGGGTAATTTAGTATAGCCAATTCACCCATCAGCATGTTTTTGGTGAGTCAGGAGGTATCTGGAGAACCTGGACTGCTTCATACTTGCTCTATGAACATAGTAGCTCTGGATAGGATGGATAATGACAAGGTCATTAGGGTCACCATTACCCATGAACATTTCTGCAGCAGACTGTAACATATTACAAAGTCGAAGAAATATTAATCAATGCATCACAAAGGATACATGCATTTTCCACTCAAAATAAAGGCACCATGTTTAGGAAACCCTCTTGAGCCTCGGACAGCATCTTAAAGTGATGATGGCAGAACTCAACATGGGCAACATACATTTTAGCACCGCCTAGCTACGTATTAAAGGCTGCTGTGCCTCAAATCTGTTATATGTTTCAGCACATTAAACCGTTGAAGATTCTGATTTAATCTTAGTAGATTATTCTAAATCATCTTTCATCATGAAATGTCTAGCCTATTTTTTTTTTAGGGTTGCGGAAAGGCTGGGGACCATTCCAGGTCCGTGCAAATCACTGAACAGCCAGTCAGATCATCACAGGGCCAACACACACACACCCAACTATTCTAAGCGCAATCTAGAACATCTATTTCGGATAATGTCCATGTCTTTAGACTGGGGAAGGAAACTGATGCAAACACAGACAAAACATGCAAACCACACAGAAACGGAATTTTTTAAATAAAATAAGCTCCTGCTATTTTAATAAGGCTCCCGCCATGTTGACCTACAAGAAATAATGTCATCAGAATGCATAAAAACAGTAGAACATTATAGTCTGACCATCAATATGTAGGATGGGATATGAAATTACATGTCAATGTGTCTGATGAGAACAGGTTTAAAAGAAAAAAGGAGGAAAATGGGGCAGGGGTCAAGGGTGACGCCCAGACCTTCTTGTGGGTGTGTGGGGGAAATACCCCTGATGCGGGGTTCAGGGGGGACAAAGGCTAATATGACATAAAATGTTGACAAAGTTTACATTACCTTCTTCTTGTGCAGCCAGAGGAAGTTATTCTACTGCTATTATGGCAGGAAAAAGCCAGAGTATATCATGAATATTTAATAAGACATCAACAGAAGTTTTAAGAATCTGTCTGTCACCGGTTGTACCACCGGTCATTCAAACAACTACTTGACGGCGTATACCTGAGTATGTATTTCACTATTTGCATACGTAATAAGTCATGTCAGGCCTAAACGGTGAAATATCGTTCACAGCAGGCAGCAGCAGCACATAAGGGCGAAGTCCAGGGTACGTCATAAGCCAGGCCCGCCGTACAGCAGCCGAGTCGACGCGCGTCGAAAAAAACACACTCCAGATTTTATATTGAATTTGCATAGATCTCAAGAATGCCCATTTCTGACTATAAATTGGCTTAAAATTCTCATCCCTGTAGTAGAATTAAATTATACTTCGTGTAAAGAAAGCGAAAAAATGGAAACATGATGGTGTAAAAATAAACCATGTGAACGGATTTGATAAAATCACTTTATTGTATCAGTGGTTAGAAGTCATAATAATAATAATAATAATAATAATAAAGGCCTAGAATCAATCAGAGATAAATTTTCTGTGTAGCTTTAAAGCCGACATAAAATAAAATCATTATAAAGGCTAAAAAAAAATTTGCATTTCAACACCTCTGTCTGTTTGCAATAGAGAAAATATGTAAAAATGGAGTCTGTAGTGTACCATAAAATGGATAAGCAATACGAATATAACTTAAAAAAAAGTTGCAAAAGTGCATTGTGTACTCTTTTCCTGAAACTGCACATAATAAAAGGAAGCTGTCCACTAACCCTAATTATAAAAATAAGGACAAGGATCTTTACTGTACCAAATTTACACGCGGAGTAACATCTAAATAGTGGTGCTGATGAAACTCTCATTCCAGTTACAAGACATGGAAATCTGCAGCCCTTATTTATATTCAAATACAAAACCTTTGATTTCAATCACTGATTTATGAAAACGCACACCAGAAAAGTCAATATAAAGCCATCCACTGACCACCACCTACTTATCTACTTGGTGTATAAAGACATTAAAACATGTTGTTCAATCGCTTTGTAAAACCACAAAATATTTGTCATAGGAATAAAAATGCTCGCTGATTAAGAAATATGTTATACATCTTTCTTTTTTTTTTGTCCCCTCTAGGCTTAACACCATCTGAGCTGCCATGAGTACAAAAAGTATTGATATTCACAAAGAACTATACAACAATTTTTAAAACCACTAGGTCCAAAAATGGCGGGTCTCAATGTGTCCCAAAAAACCTTGTGAAGCAAAAAAGAAACACCAAAGAAACAAAACAAAACATTAAAAAGAGAAACATCCACCAGTGTTTGGAATAAAAAAAAAAATAATCAAAGTTATAAAATATATAATGTACAATAGCATGTGTATAGTCTATATAATTGGAGCTTCTGTCAGCATTTATTGTATTATAAGACTTAAATGTAGTGCATCTATTTATTTGAGTGTTTAAAAAGGTTTAAAAGAGATGGACTGTAAAAGTAAAAAAATTAAAAAGAGAGCACAAGATGTGCATTCCTGCATGGAATATTGCTCAGAATATTGTTTTTAAAAAAAGGCACCTATCACGAAGGTCTTTCCCTGATTCAGGATCTGAGGAGATGAAGGAAAGAACAGGATACACCCGTCACAGAGAAAGGAGAGTCACATTCAAGGGAGGAAAAAAAAAAAAAAAAGCACAGGGAGAAGGCTGGATCAGGTGCATGTGGGAAGACACGATGGGGACTGGACCATCTTGGAGGTAAAAAGTGGTCACACAGACGTAGTCACTCGGTCCACAGTGTTATTGACCTCGTTTTTGTTGGAGTCCAGGCCTTTGGCAGCGTTCAGATCGTTGCGGAGGTTCTCTGCCGCCTTTTTCATGGTCTTCAGCTCTCCAGGGTGCGGCGTCGCCCGGCGCAGCAGCGTTCCCTGAAAGAAGAAAGGAAATGAAGACCATCGCTAATAGCTATCTCATTCGAGAACAGCTTCCATCCCATGGCTGTCCTGTTACTTGGGTATTGATGCAACATCCCTTCTTGCATACTTTCAACTGACAACAACCAGCCTTTGCTGGATAATTGTGTTTCGTAGTTATATTAATTTGTTTTATTGTGTAGTGACTGAGTTGCCAGGTTATTACCATCTCCCAGGTTATTGTGGTCATGTAAGGCGTTCCCTGACCAGCCGAGAGACATAGTCCCTCCAGCGTGTTCTGAGTCGACATGCCCAAAACACCACACCAGGGAGCGTTCGGGAGGTCAGATGCCCGAGCCACATCTACTGGATCCTCTCAACGCGGAGGAGCAGCGGTTCTACTCCGAGCTCCTCCCAAATGACTGAGCTTCTCACCCTATCTCTAAGGGTAAATCGACTGGTAAATCATGAGCTTTGCCTTCCGGCTCAGCTCCCTCTTCACCACGACGGACCGGTACAAGCTCGGCTTTACAGCAGAGGCTGCACTGATCCACATGATGATCTCCCGCTCCATCCTTCCCTCACTGGTGAACAAGACCCCAAGATACTTGAACTCCTCCACTTGGGGCAGGACCCCATTCCCGATCCGGAGGGTGCATTCCACCCTTTTCCGGCTGAGAACCATAAGCCTCAGACTTGGAGGTGCTGGTTCTCATTCCGGTAAATTCACTCCATGAAAATAGAGCATGCAACTTTTTTTTCCTTTTTTTTGTTACAGATAAATAATAAACAAACATCACTGAAGATGAAGAAGCCCCCTAAAGCAAGTTCATAGTTTAATTTTTGATCTGAAAACAGAATCTTACTCAAAGTCTCTCTGTTTGAATTATGGTTTCTAGTTTAATTTAATTAGGTCTCCAATCTGTTTCATACCCTAAGGGACACTCCTGTATTACCAAAGATGATAAAATTCTGCTTTAGACATTCACTGTCAGATATTTGTTTCCTCTGGCTTTTTTTGCTGTGGTGTTTGGAGTTTCATTATTTTAATATACATGTAATTATACATTTATTTTTCAAGTTTGCCATAAATTCGGTCTGAGCATACCTGGCAAACTCTAACTAGCCTCATTTTTACTAAAGCAAAACATCTGCAGGGATGAAATTGGACTAATTCGTCCTCAGGACTCTAAAAATCAATCGATACATGGATCCGAATCAGCCTGAAAAATCAGATGCTAGCAGAAGTAATTAACCATTTAAATTGCTAATCCTTCGAGTTGCTAGCTCACGTTCATGTTACATTACACACGCATGGACGCTCAAACAGGTGACATACATCGGAATTTCACATTTCTCTCACCTTTTCATCATCTTCATCATCATCGTCATCCAAGAATCGGATGGTGCTCATTCTGTTCGTGGCTCTGGTGTCCCACGTGTCATCAGCCACGTCATTCACGAGACTCTCCAGAGCGCCACAGCGTGCCAGGTTATCAGAACCTACACACACACACACACACAATACAACACAACCACACCTCCTACCATCAGACACAATGTGTTTGTACCAAAATACAGTAATATTAACCTGCGACCACCTAACAAACACTTCGTGTGTGTTCCTAGCAGGTGAAAATGACAGATTAAGGCTCAGATTATACTTGATGCTTCTTAAACCCTGCTTCATTAAGAGGCTTTTAGGAAGAGTGCCTCGCTCTCTCTCTCCCCTCCCTCCCTCAGTGACCTAGCCTCCATGGGTTTTCCGCCCTCATCAGCCTGCGTCACAACAACTGACCATAATCCTTCAACCTAAACAAGAAAAACACAGCTGCAAGCCAGAAGAGGTTAAGAGGTGACCAACTGTCTACCTGCTCTTTATCAACACTTATATTCATAAGTAAAAAAAAAATGTAAAAAACCTGAAATTACTTCTTGAGTACCCTCAGTACAGTGGTAGACGAGATGCCACTGTGGTTAGTGCTTAATATCGACAAGTGTGGTTAGGCAGAGATAAGCTCCTTTAAGCCGTGCAATCCAGCAGGTGTACATAAAGCAGCTCAGACATAGAGAGAAAGTACCAGACAAGATCAGAGCTTTTAGACTCGGTCTGCTTATCAAACATCACACAATGTGTTTCTTTTCTTTCTCCAAGAATACGTGAATAAAGAATATGGCATGCAGAGCAAAAGAAAATCCCACAAAGCCTTGGTGAGATAAGTGCCACAGATTAGGCCTCTGATGTTCACAAAGAATCAGAAAACAACAACTATTATAATAATTAAACAAAAATAACTCAAGGCTTCTTTATCATGACTTCATAAAATACTGGCTGTAATCCTTTATGACAGTGTATAGCATTGATATCCTGTCACATACGTGTGCATGTATTCATTTGGCAGCCAGAGTTACTCAAGGTCGCAGTACAGTTTACAGGGTTTTAAGCAAGTCCCAAAAGTCCTGGGATGTGTATTTATAGCTCTCTGTTCACTCAGACAGAACTTCAAGTGTAGGTATCAAGAGTGCTAACAAGAACTTTTTAGCAAATAGAGAAAACTTTACTCCCATCGAAAGAAAAGAAAAAAAAAAAACATCAACAACAACAACAATGCCCTAGTGCAACATACCCAACCCTGGAGGACCCCCTGTCTGTACATTACATCTACTAACTTATTTCAGTCAGTATACTTTTCAAACCTCGCAGCAGCACATTAATTTTATATTTTTTTGGACATATGCACAAAGACACACTGTTAGAAATTTCTATCAAAAATTGGAAAATTGTACTAGCTAGCCAGCCACGTAAGCTAGTTTGTAACAGTATGATGGAAATGTGCCAGTTTGTGGTGTATAGCAGCACTGTGTGAGGTCAGACAAGTTTCTCTGTTAACAACCTCCAGCCATCCAAGTATCCAAATTTGCATTAAGCCCATTTGTTTGTCAGTGAACACATACACAGCCAATAACTTTACGGTTGATTTTACAAGTAGGTGTTCCAAATAATGGGGTTGTAACTCACCCTGCACTAACGACTATCAGCAAATTTCCAGTTCATGTTCAAGTAATAAATGTCCTTATTATACACATACACACTAAAGGAATGTCTCCAGCTGAAGCTATTAAGTTCTAAAGAGATGTAATTTAAGAATTTGACAAATGTTATCATATTTGTCTGATCCATTAATGGAGAAGGGGGAGGGTCGAACAAATTAGCTCTGATTAAATATTTAACGACATTTAACAGCCCTTTCAAGGTAAAGGGCTCCCGAGTGTGTGACTATCAACCTGGAGATGGCAAGTTCGAATCAAGGTCGATGCTGCTGCCATCTGCGACTGGGAGTTCATGGGAGCTAATTGGCTGAGCTCTCACGGGAGGGAGGGCATATGCTCCCTTATCACTCACAGAGATCACCAGCCAATGCATGGCAGTCCGCGAGCTCATTCCCACAAAAAGGGCAGGTATCGCTTTCACTCCATGTGCATGCTTACACCCGTCCCTGGTTGGTGGTGGTCGTCTGTGATAGGGAGTCAACACTTCCCTTTCTTTCTGAAACCATTTGCGTACTCCTGTACGGGAGTGTGTGTCAATGACCCCTACACCAGGCGCAATATTAGTAAACACTCATGATTTTTTTTTCTCTCTTGAAATCGTATGCCTTCTTAAGTTTCTGAATACTTGATCTTGTTATTATAAACAGATAGAGAACCAAAACAAGATGTAAAACAGGTGAATAGGAGATACTAATCCCGTGAGCTGTGGTGGTTTATCCAGGAAACCTTTACATTCATCCACGATTAACTGATAATTGAAGATACAACACATTGGCTATTCATTAGTGAAAGGGCCCATTTAATGTCAACAGAATAGGAATGAATGGAAACCGTTATTAGAAAGAAAAAAAAGAAAAAAAAAAAAGACTCCATAGCCCCACCCTCTTATTTTTCTTTGGTTCACAAATCCTGAAGTATGAGAATTCACTTTGAAAAAGTTCTTAAGACAAGTAAGAGGTAAAAGACAATGCAAATGCACATCGATCACATCCTAGGTCTTTTCCCTACAGGAAATTTGGGGGTAAATAGATGTAATGCATGGAACATATACGTTTAAGCATGCATATTTATTTTCATTATAAAATGCACAAGTCTAATAGTCATGCCACTTCTCCTAGAATTTTTTTATGATGTAGACATGCCCTTTTTTTTTTTTTTTTTTGGAATGTGTTATGCACCTTTTTCACTCTCGTACAGCTGCTGAGGCAGAAGCACACAGATGAGGACTTTCTCCCCAGTATCAGGAGCCACATCGGTCTGGAACGTAAGCAACGGCTGAGACTGATTCTCCGACAGCCAGAGAGCCTTGAGCTTCAGCGTAGTAAGAGATATGGGCAGATAAGTCAGCCTACAGAGAATACAGAGGATATAACATGCTGATGCTGAGCAGAGACTTTTCTTAAACACAGGAACTCGTACACATTCCAGCGCCAATGTTTTCATACCCATAAGAAACAAACAAAAAAAGAAATGATGAAAATTAGATTTGGTTAAATTGGTTTTCTTCATCATAAAACTATTCATAATGAACAGCAACAACTTAGAGATGCCTCCACTGACAACAAGTCTGTGCTTTCTCCTTATTAGAAAGGTCAAAAAGCATGAAAACGTCTGAAGAAAATCTATTTTTCTATCTTGATCCTGTTTAGATCCTAATATAAATCCTAGAGAACCTACTGCCTCCACCAGATATCTTCAAAAGAACCAAAAACTTTTAGTTCCGTTAAGTTGTATTATTCTGGCTCCCATGAGCTGCATTCACACAGGGAGCGGCGAGCGTCAAGCAACCATGCCAACTATTTCACGCGACGTGACTCAAGCAACAGCCAACCCGAGCATAAAAATACCTTTGATTGACAGCTGCCACCAAAACACTGAGTTCACAATGGACACGATTTAAATAATTCCATCATTAACGTGAAAGAGCAGCTCATTACTGCCGTGTCTAAATATCCTGTGCTTTATGACTGCACACTGATATTTTACAAGGATAATTACTGGCAGCTTGATGCTTGGGTCCATGTTTCTGGAACAGTTGGCATATCCCATGAGTATATATTCATTTGCCTTTAACACTTCTCGGTTCAAGAGTCTCTGTTATGGCAATAGTAATAAGCTATTTATTATAGGCTATTATAAGCTAAAATAATATAAGCTAATAATAATATAAGCTATTTATTAGTAAACTCGCTAGATCAAGCTCACAGATCTACACTATCTGCAGGAAACTAGCTGTTTACCACTCACAGTTCCACATATAAGCATTTGAAAGTGGGGAAACATGCGAAAAGGTTACTTAGGCAACCAGAGCTGGCTACAAGCGAGATGTGCAAGTCGCATATCCCCGGAGTCACTTGTTACTCATCGCTTCCTGTGTGGACACCTCTTTACACCCCATGTAGTGCATGCTCTTCCTTATATATCAAGCTTCTTAACAAGACACTGCCTTTTGCCGTATGTCTACGTGCGACAAGTCTACACACCATACAGTGAAACATACCGAAACAATAAGTTAAATTTTATGTTATCTTGCAGGACACACCTTGGAAATCTTTTTTTATATTTTAGCTGACTGTAGAATTAAAAAATTTCAATAGTTAAAAAAAAAATTCTATATTTCATTCACACACTGGCACAGTTATATACAGTGTAGAATATGATCTGTAACCTGGAAATTGACTTGACTCCATTTTAAATAAAGTATCAGGTATTCAGCCCTAACTACTAATTAAATTTTAAAACTGCCTAACCTGTTCCCGGAAACATCAAAAACATGCAGTTCTGTAGCCTGTGAAAGTTCAGCAGGGATGTGCGTCAGACGGTTGTCTCTCACACACAGCACGTTCAGACCACTGCAGCCTCCGATCTATGGAAAAAAAAAAAAAAAGGCACACAATCATCAGAAGTGATTAATTTTTGAGATGAAAGCACCACAACAGGAGCCAGGGGTCTGAGTGGATAACAGCGCTTTGATTCTATGTCTGTTTTTCACACCTAGAACTTGTCTGCTTTGGTCCATATC
This sequence comes from Neosilurus hyrtlii, assembly GCA_028564935.1. Classification (NCBI taxonomy): domain Eukaryota; kingdom Metazoa; phylum Chordata; class Actinopteri; order Siluriformes; family Plotosidae; genus Neosilurus; species Neosilurus hyrtlii. Next base: position 6,214,199 of record JAOUQZ010000039.1, read on the forward strand.
AGTTCACTTGCTTGCAACTTTAACAGCGCATTTCCCAATTGATTTGATTTGTTTTCACATAGAGAAAAATCCAAGCAAGCCAAAACACATCACTACAAACCATGCGAGAACGTTTACTCCACTTATTGACTTATTGTTTAGATGGGACTGCAAAAGGGAGCAACCCCAACATTCCCAAAAAAAAAAAAAAAAAAAGGTTGGGAATGAAGAAAAAAACAAATAAAAACAGATATACTTTTCAAAACAGTATTTTATTCACAAGATAATACAGAATGTTGAAAGTGAGACATTTTAACTAATTTCGAATGTGATGACAGAAACACAGTTGGGATGGAACAACAAAAGGATGGAGAAGTAAGTGGTACTAAAAAGAAACAGCCGGAAAAACATCTTGCAACTAATGTAATTATTTGGCACCAGATCAGTAACATGAATGGGCATAAAAAATTTTTTTAAATACGTCCGAGGTTCACTAATCCACAAAAAGGCTGCATCTACAAATTGTGGAACAATTTCTGAATAATGTTCCAATAATCTGCAGGGGAAAAAACCTGAAATCCTCATTGAATGTCCATGATCTGCAAGCCTCAGGCAGCACTGCGTTAAAAACAGGCATGATTCACAGAGATCACTACATGGGCTCAGGAATACCTCCAGAAATCATTGTCTGGACACAACTCTCTTTTTAATTTACAGCATCACAAATTATATTGCCAGATAATTGCCATGCTTATGAGCAAATATCAGGCAAAACTATACCAGCAGAATACCAAGCACACTTAGAAAATGTCTAGAAAATACTATTCACACTTTAAAAAAGAAGAACTGCTGCCTTGAGAAATTTGAGCAGAACAAGGGAGCTGGCAACAGGATGTTTGAAAACGGATCACGTTCCCACCTCAAACCACTCCAGAGTTTGTTCAGGACTGGACCGAGACCACTTCTTCTCAAGGGTCACAACATGCTTGTTTTAGTCCACACCCGAGTGCAATTTCTATCTTCACACCTATCAAAATCAAATCACTCTGCAGGGAAATCAAACCAATTTCATTCCAATTTAACAACACTGAATGTTATTAATATGGATGAAAATAAGTCAAAAGCAGGGAATTAAAGATTTAAGCCACTAAAATGTTCAGTTTGTTAAGAAGCCCCAGGCTATAATTACTACAAATGGAGAACAAACATGGAGCAGATTCATGTTTTTACCTCAAGAATCCAAAAATCATAAATGGATGCATCAAATTAACAGGAAAAAAAACCCTGCACCCCTTTTTCACATGCTCTTAGTGTTGGATCTATATGTTTTTGATGGGACTGTTAGTGGAGCCTAATTTTAGAAGCAATTAGTGGTGATCTATAGCATGGAATTAATGGACAGCTAGGCAGCACCAAATCCACCTTTCACTGCCCTAGCCTGACATTATATTGTCGACACAGAGAATATATAGTACATATACTTATAACACTGCCTTAACATATAACATGATAGGCATGATGAGACACATGTCTTATTCACACTTTAGTTACACACTTATGGTGCGGAAACAAGACAAAATGAGCAAAGAACAAAACTTACAATGTCATCCTAATAAATAAATCCTTCATAATAAATGTCATTAGACGATTAAAACATCTGATTATATCTTACAGTCTCCCTTACATTTTATGAAAACTGTCGATACTGTATGTGTGCCTCGTAACAGTATGATGGAAATGTGCCAGTTTGTGGTGTATAGCAGCACTGTGTGAGGTCAGACAAACAGCCAGGCGGTAAACACTATCACTACACAATCTGAATCAGTGTGACACTAGGCTATTGTTTCAGGTCTGAGAAAGGGCTTTCAGATTGCACATTAACCACAGCTTGCCCTAGTTTCTCCCAAGCTCACTGTAGCTACACGAGTGTGAGAGAACCAGGGATGACCAATGCAACCACTTCTCATTATACACTACACAACATTATTGGTATTTTAAAACCTGAAGCACTACAAATAGAGAGGACGAAAAAAATCGATCCGGTCATGTATTGCTGTTTTTTTTTGGTTGGTTTGGTGATTCATGTAACTTATTACTGGCTCCATACACAAGTTTTATTCATCATGAATTTATATACTTGAGTACAAGTTGGTGAAATGTCACACTTCCTCTATAGTCCTACAGGTGGCACACTAAATTTTTCACATACAGGCAAACAACATAGCATGTACGTTAGTATATGTAGTGTGGAAATAAGCACCATTAAAAAAATTAATAAAAATAACTTGTAACATGGAAATATTGGGATATTTCAAGAATTGCGATGCTAACAGAATCACAACGAAAATAGAATCAGCATCAACGCATCATAATATCGTATCAGGTGGTCCCCGGTGACTCCCATCCCTAAGTACAATATATCAACATAGCACAAAATAAAATGTAAGGTAGTTAGAAAATACATCCCAAGGCTCCACCCAGCATGGCCTGTGAACACATGGTCTGCCAAAGATGGAGTGGAAGAACTCAAAAGCCCTGACCTCAACGCCAGCAAACACCTCAGGGACGAACTGGTTCACTGACTGCATGCCCGGCCTTTTCATTTAAGATTACTGCTTGACCCCAGGAATGCTCTTGTAGCTGAATGCACAAACCCCCAGAGCGCCACTCCAAAATCTATTGGAAAACCTTCTTAGACCAGAGGGGGCTATTAGAGCGGCAGATGGGGGAAATTACAGCGCAAACCAAGCTACCCAACGTCCCGACATTATTGCAACCTGCTATCTTCAGAAAAAAAAAATAAAATAAATAAGTAAATCAATTCCACAAACTCATTCAGTAAGATTTTAACCCTTTAAAGGTCACACCAAGAAAAAAGAAAGATTTTTTTCCTTTGCCTTTTTCTATTAATTTGGGGCAACAGTAACAATGATGTTTAACTTTTTATTCAAATAATCACATAGTTTATTAAATATAGGCCTCTAACAAATGGTTGAGATTTTCTTTAATGGTAAAACTCTGAATACATAAATTTTTTATTATTTTTAAAAAAAAATTTTTAATCACTCACACTGAAGCTTTCTATTCCTAAGCTTTCCACCAATCTAACATGTTTGAGTTGCCGGTCAAACATGATAAATATAATAAATATCATAACTAAATGCAACAGCTTTAACAATTTGTTTTTTATTTTCCACCAAACTTGTGTGCATACTGCGCCGACACTTGACACCTTACATACAGTATTACTTGTAAAATCACCACTGCATTTATATTTCCTTTTAGATATTTTTGTATTCTATATTTAATTTTTTATATTTATATTGACCTTTAACTATAAAGTCCTTTAAATAGTTATAGATATTGATAGTTTATTCTTCAAATTTTAGGACAGTCGTAACAAGCATTTCACTACATATTGTACTGTGGATGATTTTTGTACGTGACAAATAAATTTCAATTTGAAATTGAATTTGAACTAGAATTTATTAAAAGAATAAGGGAATGACGAGGCTGGGTGATTAACCAAATTCTATTTTCAACTGCAATTTTGGCTTCTGAAAACAAGACAATCAAGGAAAAACAATGAACAACTGATGCCTTGCTTTGTGTAATAAATCCAGTGCAGCCTTTTCCCTTTACAGTGGTGCACTTTTGCTGCGCTCTATAAGCCCAAACTTACAATGGTATTCCAGGTTGAGCCAGGTGTAGGACAAACAAGAAGAGCTCAAAACCTTCAGCGCTGATTTATTCTTATTATGCTAAGCGATGCCAAGTAGTGAAGTGCAGCATGATTAAGAGGCTTCTCTGTTTAAGATGTCTCTTAGCTGTTTTTTCCAGAAAACAACATTACATTTTGTGTTATTCTTAAAATAATTAACTGTAAAAAGCTGATAGGTTTTGAGACCAAATATAAAAATCAGTTGAACTCTCCATCTGACAAAGTGCTCTCTATACTATGGACTTCCTCAGTGCAATAGTAAGCACAGTTCCCCCTTCTGCATAAAGTCTCTAAAGAAATGGTGTGTGGATCAAACTATACCTCACATCACCAGCCTAATGGACTGGTAATTGCAGAGTACGCTTTCAATCAGGCGGATTCTGCTAACCCAAACTGGACTTAATGGTAGAGCTGGATGACAGCAGCTCGCATTAAAATACAATCATTTTGCACAATATATACGTAAATCACAATTATTCAATCATTCATTTGAAACCAACAGACAACTACCTTTTTCTTTCACAGTCAATTTGTTAATTAAGGCTTATATTTCCCTTTTACCGAAGTATATAATTAGTGGATAATTCAAAAGTCTTTTAAAGGATGTATGGTATAAGAATAGTATACGTCATACTTTTGATTATTATATATTGAGTTATATTTAACGTTGCGGTGAATCCACAGAGCATTATTTCCTATTATTATTATTTTTTAATGTTACAATGACTGTAATCTATTGTTCTCCCACTGACCTCTTTTTAACCCTGAAGTTAAGAAAACAATAAATAAAAATTTCAATGGTACAAGGGTGAATGACACAACCTCTGCCACCAACAAGTGTGCCTCAAATCCCTTTAAATATACTTCAAACTAGAACGAAAACTATTTCCTACATGGCAGTGCGGGTGGGGTTGAGCGTTAGGGATGGATGGATAGGCAGCGGGTTCAACCGGTAGATAACCCGTGATGACTCTCACCCACGTCTAGGTATCCCAACTCATTTATTTCTTCAGTGTGCTTTCAGAATTCCTGTAACCAGCTGTGCGTGTGCACACACGTGTATGTGAGTGTGTATGAGTGTTGGGAAAACTAAAAATGGTTAAAATACTTTAAAAAGGTGAGAAAATCAACAAATAGTTCTGAGTTCCAAGCTTTTCTTCAGTCTCCTCCTTTTTCCCCTTGAACCCAGTCAAGCGTTACACTGAAGTTGCTATGAACGTGACCCTCGGGTTGAATCGATTACCAGACACACGATACACCAGAGGCATGTTCACAGTTACACATCAGAAAGTGAAATATACTCATATATAAATACTTGGGGATAAATCCAACAAACAGGCATTTAACCGCTCATTCAGCAGAAATTGCACCAGTGATTGTCTTAGATGGGCAGAAAGGAAAAAATAAATAAATCTCAGTAAATCAAAAGGTCTTGTGAGTTCAAGATGTTGATTCTTTTCTTTGCAATTGCTCTTCCTTGAAAGAAAAAAAGGGGCATCTCTTTTCTGACTTAATGAATTCACAGAAAGAGAAAACTCCAAGAAAATTGTCCGGTTCACCCTTTGATTGAGCACCTTTATACGACCCAAATTAAGGTCTTTTCAATCAAGCAGTGAGACGCTCACAGTATCATCAAGAACATTTAATGACGGCAACATTAGCCTTGCTCATGATTGCATTGCTTAGCACTAGGTGGGTAAAATACATATGAAGTGTCAGCATGATTTTGATAGCGCCTACCTTTTACATTATACAAGAATTCCTTCCATCAGCTTCGCATGCACCACCATTCTGTTGTTATCGCTAAGCTAAGAATGGTTCCCTACTCCAGTAATGAAGGAATGAATTAGCTATAAAACAGCACATACCTCTTTTGGTAGAGACGTCAGTCGATTCCTGTCACAGTTGAAGTTTGAAAGTTGCTTAAGCTTTCCAATACTTTTTGGCAAACTCTGAGGAAAACAGATATGAAGTCACTTTTATACAGACCTGAAATGATTGTGCCTTTATAATCAGTAAGCTTTTTCGAGTAATTGGCAATATAAACGTAGCCACAACTACAGAGTGGCGCATCAACAATGTGCACGACTATCAACCCAGAGATCGCAAGTTTGAATCTGGGTTGATGCCACAGCCATCCGTGACCGGGAATCCATGGGAGCTAATTGGCCGAGCTCTCACGGGAGGGAGGGATGTTATACGCTCACTTCCTTGTCACTCACAGCGATCACCAGCCAGTCATGGGCGTCTGTGAGCTCATTCGTATGAAGGGGCGGATAGCGTTTTCCCTCCGAGTGTGTTAAGTCGCCCCCAAATACACATGCGCAGCAGTTCGAAAAAGAGGCGGGCAGTAGCATCGCATGTCACGGAGGGGGCGTGTGCTTGCTTACGCCCCTCCCTGGTTGGTGGTGGTCGTATGATAGGGAAGCCAAAAGTTGATGGGTGGGAATTGGATACGACTAAATTAGGGAGAAAAATTATAATAATAATAATAATAATCCTAAATAAATAAATAAATAAATACGTAAATGTGGCCACAAGTCTGAAATATTCAAGGATAGCACTTTAAGTGTTGAGATCAATAGACCTCTTATCAACCCTCAAGCCCCATTAAAATCCAACTGAAGCTCCACGTGGCCCTTATTACTTTAACAAACTTACAGCCTGGACAAATGTGGTGCAGGATTGCTCAGACTTTAATAACCTCCATTTAAAGAGCTGTGTGGAACATGTGTATAGCTCACCAGCAGCTGATTCTCAGTCAGCACTAGTTCTGTAAGGCTTTCACAGTCGCCAATGCTTTCGGGCAGCTGGACCAGACGGTTCTGATCCGCTTTCAGAATGGAAAGACGTTTTAATTTTCCTGCGGGCAGACAAGAGTGATGTGGGATTAAAGCTTAAATGTAAAGTCCCAGGAGAGCAAGCAGTCGCATTCACCAGCAGATATTTTAGGCACAAATTAAAAAAAGGAAAGAAAAATAAATGTAGGTCAGTAGGCTAAACTAAGTCCAGCTAAATCCATCTGCAGACAGCACCAGTTAAGTAGTCTTTTAAGATCAGTATTTGTTGTGCTGTACCAGATGATCCACAAATTCTGTAACAGATTAAGTGTCCTCCATCTGAGAGTATCTGAAGATCTTCTACTGATAGATAATAGTCACAGAAAAGTCGTAATGTAAACAGAACTGAGCTGAATAGAATCATACAGCATAAACACTGAATGTTATACAACAGGCTTAACTTCTTTAATAAATCTGGACTACATTTCCTTAAAAAACATATTACTGTTTGTTAATGAAACTTGTATCTGAGTCTTATTTTTTACAAAAGCAATGACAATGACAGCACTGTATAAACAATTTTTTTTTAAATAAATTTTGCAGTGGATTTTTATTTTAGGACGTGTACATTAGAGAGTCGGTACAAAAACATTTAATATTTTCAAACATGACTTTTCCAGCACAAAATTAAACACTGCAGGAGGAAAAATGTTTGTTTCTCAATAAACACATCTCAATAAAAAAAAGCACCATACTAAGTAAGAGACCACTTTTCAGACAAAAACACAATGAAGGCTGTTGGGGTTGACATGCAAATAAAAAAGCAAGTGTACAGTCAAAATCTCCAGGAGAACTGGAGCTGGTTACATCTTATCACCTTGCACAAAAAAAAAAGTACAAACTGTACCAAAGACTATATTTTTATAGCAAAAGATCATCACACTAAATATTACTTCATTTTTTATTGTTCACTGTGCATTACACTGTAGAATTTTCTATAAACACTGAATGTAAGTACTTATATATAAAAGTAGTAAGTTTAAAATAAAATAATTAAGTTTCAAATAAGTTTGAAAATTTGTTTATGCTGCATAAATACAAAAAGACATTATAAATAAATGAATGAATGAATGAATGAATAAACAGATAGATAGATAGATAGATAGATAGATAGATAGATAGATAGATAAAGGCCTTCTGTGATGTAATGTGACATTTACAGAGCAGTAAGCTGATCCGGGATTTTTAATTTATTTATTTTTTAACATGCAAAACAAGATCATCATAATCATGGTAAGTGGAATACGCTTGGAGGTTAAAATGCAAATGCAAAGCAAATAAAAAGAAAAGTAGGCATGGCAGGAACCTATAATATACTGCTGTATTTAACAGTAAAGACAAAGTTTTTCTGTGCAGAAAGACATATAAGGACTGACCTATGCCTTCTGGTAGGGCATCAATGAAGTTCTGAGACACTAGCAGATCAGTAAGCGAGAGCAGACAAGCCAGTTCTTCGGGTAGGTGTTCTAACTTGTTCTCCGACAGATCCAGACAGAGAAGGTTCTTCAAGCTGCCTAGCTCCTGCAAGGTGCAAAGGAAATATACAGTCCAAGTTCAGAACTTCCAAGAATCTAATCATAATCATTATTACGTATTAATTTACAATCTGTACTTGTTCAAGATTGCAAGTGTCATTACTGAAACAGGGCTAAGAGCTGCTACAGTGAGAGCCACACCTTCAACTACTACTGTACTCTGTTCCAAGGAACTACATCCTTCTGCCTGTTCATAAGGGTATCTATACAAATAGGATCTGTTTCTTGAAGGGTTGGGGCTAAATTAAGAGGGTTGGGTAATTACCACAGTTTGCACACCTACAAAATTGTATTAAATTGTATTAAATCACCAATAATTTTAATGCTTTCACCTGCATGACCTTTGTGAAAAATTTATTTTTAGAAATTTGTTATATTGCAGTGGATTTATTTCTGAGGCAAAGAATAAGTCCTTCAGTTAGCACTCATACACAAACTAAAAATACAAGTGCAAGCTTTTTAGGCCTCGCAGCAAATGCAAAAAGAAAATAAATTTGTCAAAGAAATGTGTAAAATAATAAATCTTGATGTCACATAATACTCTTTAAATCCTTAAGATGGCAGCTCAGGTGAAATGGTTGACTGTTAAACTCTTTACATCTTAAAAATTCATATGATGTCTCCAGTTTTTTCCCCAACAGTCAACCCTGGCCTCAGTGTCATCCGAAAACAAGCCTAAATTTGGATCCTTGAGCTGGTCTGACTCTAAACTAGTGGAATTAGATAGTATGCACAAGCTGTGGGTCTGAAAACCCTCTTTCACACAGTGGCAGTCATAGTAGAATTCGCTCTTACACAGTGCAGGGATATTATATACATTTTATTATCAGGGCTGGATGCCAGCACTGATTTCCTGAATTGCTCACAGAAACACAGAGACTGATGCAGAGTCTGTTATTTTATCTTAAAAAGTTTAAAGCTAAAATGTACCAAGGGTTGTTGATTGTACAAAAACAGAGACAATGTTAACTGCAAACTTTGTGAATGTTAAAATGCAAGTGGTTGAAAATTAGACATACGTAGAATACAGTGCATGGCATGTTTTACAGGTCAATAAATTTTTTTTAACCTACATCCTATATACAGCAAACCATCTGGCCATTACAGTTCCAACTAGGAAATGGGAGCATTTGTTTGGAGCACAGCAACCTACAGCTAAGCTCAGGATTGAACCAGGCACTTCAGAGATATGCGGTAATAACACTACCCATTGAAACCATGCCTGAATTCACAACCGAATGGGTCGAGTGTGACCCTATGAAAGCATTTCAGGAATATTTTACCTTTGGTAAATTAATCAGCTCGTTTCCATCCAGCCACAGTTCCTTTAAGCTCACAAGGCATCCTATTGTCTTGGGCTGAAAGATATCATTGTTGTACATTTCAGAAATGAGGAGTAGGTGACAGTTAGCAGAATGCACAAGAATACAGAGCTATGCAAAATATCTGTGGAGTGGCATTTCCTAGCAGGCTGTTTCAGCATTTCAGCAATGCAAAAGACGTTGAGGCACACGGGTGCATAAAACTATGTGGTGGTAGCAATTTCTCAAAGGTTTATGGGAAAGGGCATTTAATAAAAATAAATAAATAAACAACTGGTTGAAATGGAATTTCAGAGCATATATAATTATACTGGTGCTTTCGAAAATTAAACAAATAAATAAAGCAGAGCTTACCAGAATATACAGGCCATTGTTCCCTACATCAAGTGCTTCTAGTCTGTGTAGCTGGGAAAAAGAACTGACAGAGGCAACAGACAATATCAAAGTGTGAAATCAAGCATGTGCACACACACACACACACACACTTTAAGAACAGTGTACTTACTCAGGTAAACAAGTTAGCATGTTCTCTCTGAGTTCCAGTGATACCAAGTTAATAAGACTGAAAAGAACAAAAGAAGGTCTAATTACACATTATACACACACACACACACACACACACACACACACACACAGGTTACCAGGCATGTCTAAAAGTGGACAAGATTCTTGCGTATGCACTAAAAAAAAAGACCTGAAGCATAAAAAAGCCCCCATCTCACTTTTACAGATGTTTCAGACTTTTAAAGCACTTGGGGTGTAATTTGTTACACTGACTCTGAAGGAATTCTATCTGTGCAAAAGATATACATGAGACCAAGGACAGAAGAAAACGTTGAGGCAAGTTTCCCTCATTAGAAACTTCAAATGTAAACTTTATCAATGGCAAATATGTTTGGGCAAGAACACTGTATAATCAAGTAAACGTCAAGAGTAATTAACCCACAGTATAGTTTAAAGATCAGCCCTCCTGTAATTGCACATCTATGAACAGAACTACATTTGTATGTGGGTGGACAACAACTAATGACTACATCCTGTCTTATACAGCACCACAATGTCGAGAGCAGAAACACATCAAATAAATAAAAAAGTAAAGGTTTTCCATGCATTCAGTATATTTACTCATCTGGCTCACACTCAGAATGAGTTTGTTTATCTGAACTATGACACTCTTAGGATTGAAGTCTGAGGATGGCGTATAGACATATGTGAACAGACTTCGGATGTAATTTGACTGTGACTGGGTGGAGGTCAAGACGCTGTCAGAAAATACCGTACACTGACTTTTCACTGACATTTAGTTTCATTCTAACTAAATGTGCTCATTATGTAGCCTAAACATGAAAGATTAGCACGTAGAAATAGATAGTAGTGGTCCATAATAATGGTACTTAAAATTGGTTAACGATTCCTATTTTCTCTTATTTGTTTCTTCATAAATCGATAGTTTCTTTGTCCGAACGTAGTCATTGCTTTTTGCTTTAATAAAGTGATATACTCATATTGTACACTATGTTAGGACAATAAAACAGCGAGTTGATGGGATCCTCTGCTCGGTTCATAGGTAAAGAACAGAATAATACAGAACACGTCGTGCTTTTATTATGAAATGACTAGTTACAACTTTTAACTATTTATAATAACATTTAATGTAAAGGAATGTCTGCAAGACAAGTTCATTCCTGTTGTCATTGCGTCATAAAAAGTCATTCCCTCACCAAAATTTCCTTCATCTGAAGCGAACACAGACAACTCCTAGGAACAATAACTTAACACAAAAAGGTGTATTAACATGATCCGGAATGATTGTGCTAGTATAGATGATCAATGCACATTTTCAGATTTAGCAGCGAGAACGCCATAAAACTTTGGTATAACAGTTTCGAATATACACTCCATGGTAAAGCCGTAATCCAACTGGTTCACTATCTAAGGATAAAGGCCATTCGTATATACTACACAGGAATGACGCCATCTGAGTAGTCCACTATCAGGTGATTAAAAAGCATGTCATGGTCAAAATATCATAAAATTCTCATTTAAAGTTTACTTTTCTTCAAGTTTCTGAATAATATATATACACTAAAACTCTGAAAGGGGTTTAATGAGACGCCACTACACAGCTCATATATACCAGTTTGTGCAAGTTCACCATTATGATTGAAAAATGAACAAAAAGATGATAATTTTATCATACATGTGCCTTTCTTGCCAGTTTCCCAGTAGTACATACATAAATGATTATGTGCCTAAGCCTGGGTGGATATCGCTAAATTGAAAAGTGCCCTTGACATCCACCTCAGCTTTAGTGCATAATTGTTCACTGTCCACTCCCAAATTCGAGGATAAAACTTGAATCAAAACGCACGGAGATAAAAACGCACGGTTCGTTCTAAAATCCTAGAATTTCAACAAAATTCCAAACTAGAAATCTGCGTAATATGGCTTTTGTGTTTTTAAGGTCTTTTGAAGAATATAGAGAATAATAGAGTGCATGTGATCACTGACAAAGTAAAAATAAACCACAAAAAATGCTGTTTTAGTTTGCTTTTCTTATCTTCCCATAGAGTATACATATACTAAAACAATTATTCGCATCAGGCTCTATGAAAATCGCTGTATAGCCCCCTCGACATTCTGTCTCTGGGACTATTGAGCGATATCCCCTTAGCCGTCGGCGAATAACTGTTATTTAAATGTGATACATATTTCCTGAAAGTTGGTCAGAGCTGCATTTTCTTTAACGTAAATTCCACTAGAAATGTTCCTTTAAGGAACTTTTTGTACAACTTTTTTTCTCTCTCTTTTTTAAGGAGCAACCCATTCATGTTCTACTTTGCAGTTTGTTTCAAAACATCTCAGAACACAGAACCCATAATTTCTATTTAAATACGTACTGCTTTGAGGCTGCCCCTTAGTTGATCATAAAGAACATGAGCGTGTGTTCTTCCAAGTTTGCTTTGAGCTTCACTAAGCAGTGATTATGAACATGCATTAACTAGGGTTGAGCTACCACTTCCCACCAGCACAGACCAGAAAAGTCACTGTATAATATTCACCTCATATCCCAATGCAAAAAAAAGCCCTCAAAGTTATAATCCACCCAAAAAAATAAAACAAACAAGCCACCAATTCACCTTCGACATGCTTCAGCATACATCCAAGCAGCACCACATCCATCGCTCACGTTACATCATTAGTGTGATTTACGGAGTGTATAAAGCCACAATGTTTTCCAGGCTCCAAGTTCAGCATCGTCAGTAGTCTGTACAAACTGCTGAAGTCACGCACAGAGACATTACGGTTTCAAACGGCGGTTCATTGTTTTATATACAATTTTGCGGTCTATACTTATGTACAAGGGAAAAATGCATTACTATGCAAATATGTCTATACTGAACCGCTTAATCCTAATTAGGGTCACGGGGTGGCCTATCTCAGCCGACTCCGGGCGAGGGCAGAGTACACCCTGGACAGCTCACCAGGGCAGAAACACGCTGACGGCTATACAGCTACTCTTGATGAAAATCAGCAATGCTTCTTGTACATTCCTCTCACCACAGACAGTGAAAGACGTGGCCGGCCTTTGATAACCCAGTTAGCTGCACTGGGGGGACAGCAGTGACAACCCGTTGATAGTGGGGCTTGAACCCCCGACCATGGGATCAGTAATCCAGCACCTTACCACCAGGCCACCACTGCCCCACTATACAACTATAAGAGTTTTAGTCATCTGAAAGATCACTTCATTCAAAACAATTAAAACGGAACTAGGAAGATGAAGATTCGTCCTCAATCAAAAGCCCTAAAGAGTCGGCTTGGTAGTGCAGGGATTTAATACCACAACCTACTAATCGGTACCACAAAGCTTTAACCCCTGAATCACCTCCAGATATAATAATACTGTACACCTTGTTCCAAGTTCATACAAAGATACAAACAAAAAGTCCATTTTCATCACGTGGGCCTTTATACACTAAAACCTCCCTTCTTAATACTTTGACACAATCTAATCTATACAGCTAAAGAGCCACTCATATGAGCAGGAGGAAAGAAACAAACAGTTACAATTTCATGTGTGCTTCTTACTCTCGAGAGTACTCCTTGTGTTCAAGGAGAATCAGAGTAGTGCAAATCTGATTGTGTTACATGGAGAAATGGGGCTTAAAATGTTCCACAATTAAACACAGACAGCAATGTGATCTATATGATGTATATGATATATACTACATAATATATAGAGAGCTAAATGAATTCACACCAAGCCCCAGTCCTCTGAATATGAGAAAAATCAATAAGCGATCTTTTGATGAGAATAAATCTGAGCTGCTATGAACCACATCATTTGTATAGAGGGGGATCTTGCAGTACAACCGTAGACTAGTGGACCCCTTATCAATTTAACGAATCAGGCCAAGCTTCAGTTTCATGACTTTCTACTGACAAGCAGTTAGTCTGGAGCCTCCTAATGATCTCCAAGTAACCTGACAGAATTTTTTTCTCAGCTGTCAGACAACGTGAACCGTTTTCATAAAACTGTATTTCCCCAGAGTGTTTGAATGGCAACAAGAATAACCTTTAAATAAAATAAAATAAAACGCAGGTGTGTGTGCACACATGCTTGTATGGTAATTTTTCTTCATGCTTCCATTACCAGAAACAAAATATGTTGGAAGGAAGCAGACCGTATTTATTTTAAAGATAAGCCTTGTAGATTCTGCACAGAACCTGACAGATTTTTTTTTTAAACAGTTGCATTATTTATTGCGAACACTGTAGCCCTTGGCTGGACAGGGGCAATAACTCAAATGCAGCAGTCCAAATTGTCGGGGTGGGGGTGTGTATGGTTGTTTTCTTCCAGAGGTTTGGTCTTATCCTCATTTATGTTAAACAAAGTGCATGAAAGCCTTCATCATTAGCTGTAAATGAATACAGCGTACTTTCATTTACATCAAAAGGTTTAGATACAAGACATGCAATTTAGGGGTCCAACCACTGATCCTTTTCCTTTGCTAAAAGTGGTCAAGCTTCAAAAACTGCAAAAACGATCCACATTGTCCTGAAGTTGGCACTCTAATAATCAGGTTTTGTTTAGTCAACATTCTGAAATCTGAAGTAGTTCCGCCTGGAGTCCAAACTCTGCTACTATGTTAATCTCTCAAATCATGTGCATCTTGGCTTCACTAGTGTTCTGTTCTGAAACGCTCGAGTTTTGTGACAACTTCTCCGAAACCATTTTGACATCTTGTCAGAAACTGCTGGATGACCTTAAAATTTTTATATGTCAAACAGCCTCTTGGTTTTCATTAAAATTGACAAATACTACAAATGTATTGTATCTTATCACACAGTCTGGACTTTATGACATTCAGTATGCACTACAACAAAAAAAATTCTGGCTTTTTTTGTGAAATAAATTCAAAAAAACTTTATACTTTGGTACAGTGGCTCATAGTGACATTTTCCTACCCATCATAAAATATTGCTTTAATAATTCAATGTGGCTGGCAGCTGTCAATGAAAATTCAGCAGTTTGTAAATTTAACAGTGGAGTGGGAGGGGGGGGGGGGGGGGTTCAGAGTATGAATGGTGGAGTGTGACATGACCCCGACACTGGCATCAATGAATTTCTAATCACAGTATAAAAGATTATTAATTATAAATACTTAACCCTTCCTAACAAACCTTTTTTTTTTTTTAATGTTGAACAATTAAATTATTTCCAATTATCAATAAAATGGCACTGCTGATAAAATGAACATTTCTACACTTACTTTAACCTTAACAAAAACAGAAAATGTTTCAAGAGGGAAAACCAACATTAACATTTTACTGTCCCATACAAAAACAACCTCTAACAGAAGTCAGTTCTGGGTTCTGATTGGGCCATTCCAAACCGCTGAACTGAGGCCATCCCTTTGTGTACATGGATGTTCAGTTTGGGACATTATTGTACGGAAAGATGAAATTTGATCTCTCTTTTTTTTTTTTTAGCTGTCCAACAGTGACTGCAGGTTTGAGATCTGCCTGTTGTTTAGTGTTGACTATTATTCCCGTCTTAACCAGAACGCCAGGTTCATTTCAGACACTACCATCACCGTGCTTTCTCTTTTCTTCTTCCTCTAAAACATTACTTAAATTTTGTCAGTTGCTCCCTGGCATCAAAAGGTTGGAAAATATATGGCATAATTTACTTGGTCTGTTTTTTGTACATCAGTAAACGCTGGAATCTGGGGTGTGCAGGCCGTTTATGGACATGTGTGCCTGGTTTGAAACACTACAAAATAAAACACCCATAATCATAACAGTAGATGATATGAGCTCTTGGGTTCGATCTACCACTGAGCATAAGTGATACAAGCGATTTTTCCCGAGGAAAAACAGGAATCATGCTTTGAAGTGCAGTCTTGCTTGTCCACTGTTAAAATCATCCAGTCACTTTGATGATGATTATCATTAGCGTTCAGGTTTGTACTTTATTCTAGCGCTTTCATGTAACTTCGTAGGTTGAAAGTACTCTCTCTGCTGGAAGCAGGTAAGCCGAGCATCACTTTAAATCTGGAACTGTTTTGCTGTGGGCATTAATCAATTGTTTGCGGGTATCTTTGAAGCTGAGACACTTTCAACACAACTCCTACTGTTTATGGTTTTAAAACATCCATTTTTTTCTGAATCACAGAATTAATTTCTCCAGATAGTTTGAAAAACATGACACCAAAAAAAATAAATTTCACATGTGGTTGTGAAGATTACAGTATGTATTAGAAGTAAATTACAAAGTTTTTGAATTGTCCAATTATGCAACACACTATAGACGCGGATATCCTATGGGACATGATGAACAGCTCAGCCGCCCTCCTGATGTGAACAAAGTCTCAAACTGAGGTCTACCTAAACAGCTTGCACATAAAGAGAATAACTAAGTCCTAGTCCTTGAGGGTTACAACTGCGTGTGTGGTGGAAAAAGGATAGCAAAGTGGAGCTTTATGCAAACCGCGTCTGCGGCATCTGCTGCATTTTAAGTGCCGGATCTGTAAAGCTAGCGACGCACATTGTCATGAAAATACATAACGACGTAATTCACTGGGATGAAAAAAGCATCACGTAAATCAGCCTCTAATAATAATAAATCCGGGTCTAATAATCTGATAATAAATCTCCCAAAAAACTTTAAGACAGACAGAGAGATATAGACACGGTGTGACTTAAATTTCTTCAAGTACTTCGTGCAATGCAGTGCTTTGGAAATAATGCAATCGGTTTGTGAGTGCCTCCCATTTGATTGCATGCAAGATAGAGCCATGATGATAGCGGAAATTACACAGGAAACGAACAGAGTCGTGGCATGATGAGACCTCGAGAGAGTCCGAGGGAAACAGAACCGGCATACAAATATCACAAAACTGCCAGATGAACGACATTTAACTTCAGAGACATTAAACAGGGCAAGCGGAATTGATTTACAGCTTTATGTCAGCATTTCGACAGTGACGACGGCTTCCAAAGAGAACATGGTTTGATCCGGGTGATAAACTGATAGCTTGAACTTCAAGACAAAAACAAGAGGCATCTCGAGAGCTCTCTGTCCACCAACTGTCAGCGCTGTCTGTTCATGGTGTCAAGAGAAAAGGAGTGTCATTGTGCTGAATATATTAAAGCTAAAAGACTAGTTATTGTTGAGAGGAGGTTTACTTAAAGCTGACAATATGTGAAAAGGTTACGAAGACTTTTTTACTGTACATAATGAAAAAATATCCCACATCTATAGGGAGAGACTGCAGCCATGACGCCAGGTCTCAGGAAATACTCAGTGATTTAAATTCAGCAGATTAAGCTGAGATCCCACACACACGTAGCCTTCCTCCCAAATGAGCTATTGTTAAAATTCAGACAATTTCCATACGGGATTCATGAGGAAAATGCATAACCGTTCTGCCTGCTTTAAGCAGTAGAATGATATCTGTGCTTAATTTTACCCCAACATTGAGATTTTTTGGCAGGCAAAAAGGAAACGTGCTTACTTTCCAATGTTATCAGGAAGCGCTTGTAAAGAAATGTCATTGATGGAAAGGCATGTTAGGTTCCGCAGTTCCCCGAAGCTCTCCGGCAATCTGGGAGAGAGAGAGAGAGAGAGAGAGAGAGAGAGAGAGAGAGAGAGAGAGTGAGAGAGAGAGGAAAGAGAAAAGAAAGAGATAGACAGAAAGAAAGAGAAGAGAGAGAGAAAGAGAGAAAGAAAGGGAGATGAAAAGGGTGACGGAAAGAGACACAGGAGAGGAAGAGAGAGAAAGAGAGGACAGAGAAATAGACAGAGAGAGAGGAGAAAGAAAAGAGAGAAAGAGAGGGGGGGGAGGGAGAAAGAGAGAGGAGAAAGAAGAAAGAAAGAGAGAGAGAAGAGAGGAGAGAGACAGAAAGAGAGGAAAGGAGGAGAGAGAGAAAGTGAGAGAAAGAAAAGAGAAAAGAAAGAGAGAGAGAAAAAAAGAGAAGAGAGAGAGTAGAGAAAGAGAAACAAAGAGAAAGAGAGAAAGAGAGAAGCAAGAGAAAGAGGACAGAGAAAGATACAGAGAGAGAGAGAGAGGAGAAAGAGAAGAGAGAGGAGAAAGAAGAGAGAGAGAGGCAAAGAGGGGAGAGAGGAGAGAGAGAAGAGAGAGAGAAAGAGAGAGGGGAGAGAGAAAAAGCAAGAGAGAGAGGCAAGAGGGGAAAGAGAGGAGAGAGAAAGAAGAGAGAAACAGAGAGGAGAGAGAGACAGAAAGAGAGGAGAAAGTGGGGGAGACAAAAAGAGTGGGGAGAGAGGGGAGAGAGAGCGAGAGAGAGAGAGAGAGAGAGAGAGAGATCCAACATTACAGGGTTTTACATGATAGATTGACTTGTGATAATGCAAACAGCGCAAGTTGGAAGTAAATTGTGGTTAATGTAAGCATAAACACTGAAAAGACTGAAGAAGAACATGAAGAAGAACACTAATAACAGTTCTATCACTACGGCACGGCAAACTTTTCAAAGCCAAACAAGGCCATTATCGGGATATGACAGTAACCACAGCCAAGTTACAGGTCCTTCAGGGCCGCATTAGGATTAACACATACGCATCAGTGAAGGGACACTTGTGCTATTCATGCAAAATAAATAAAGAAATGAAAAGCCAGCAATCCAGAAAAAGATGTGCAATCACCTTAAATCAGAACCCATAGTTCTCAAACACAGCCAGAGAACTGATGAAAAGGCCTAATGAATGCAGCAATGGATTAATCAATGAAATCAAACGCAATTTTGATGAAAATAAATCGGTAAAAACAAGTCAACCATTAGAACGAATAAACCCACACCAATTATACACCTGCAGTCCGAGATATAAAAGTTAATATGTTCAGTGCTTCGTGCAACGGTGATTCTTCAGGTACCTTGTCAAAGGGTTTCCACTAAAGTCTGCTACTTGAAGGGCTTTGCAGTAGGAAATGCTTTCAGGAATCTCGAAGATGTCTGTGGAAAATAAAGATGGGGGGGGGGGGGGGGGGGGGGGGGGTGTAGTTACAGTCATAATAAGATCACAAGGTGGGGTTTGCAACTTCGTTCATCACAACATTTTCACTGAATCAAGAATGCTAAGCATCTATCAGCAGCAGGGAGTGTGCGCTGACTCAGGAGCAGGTTGAAGTTCAGTTCCTTTGCTATAAATGTTTAACAAAAGTGCTTCAACGTCAGCAAACAGGACAAGAAACATGAAACAGACTCGAAGGGAAGCGGCTATTTAAATCCACTTGAGCCACCACAAAATTACGGCACAGCCTTGCCAGACGTGTAGTCCAGGTTGTAAAATTGCTGTATGAAACTTGAAAATAGTGAGCAGAAAAAGGGGTAATTATCATCCCTGCCCTGTTCCCAGCAACAAAATATTCCCAGTGATGTCAGTGCCATAGCTAATCTCAGAGGACTTGAAATAAAAACTACGAATCTAAAAAAGCACGGAGAAGACGCAACGTACACTGGGTGTGTGTGCAAGGAAGCGTGTGGGAACCGATTCTGAAAGAGACGTGCTGTTACTTAAAATAATACTTGGTCGAATAAAGGAAATCGAAAATCGAAAAGAAAAAAATTGGTAGGTGTTGTGGAATGTTCCTGGTACTGAATTGCTGAGGTAAATACCTACCAAAGGCTGTCCAGTGAAGGACAATCAGTGAACTGGTAGCTTACTGATGCACGTGCGTAATATCAGAGCTACAGCTACAATTTGCTGAAACTGTTAATGCTGCCCATGATAGTGAGGCGTCCGAACACAGTGAGTTGTGGCTGATCGGTGTAAGTATAAATATAGTTTTTTTTTTTTTCCCCACGCTGCATGACACTTTTATTACTGTACTGGATGTGTAAGAAAGTACAAGTTTTTACTTTTAAACAGACAATGAGCCTGTAGTGGTGCGCTGTCTCAGTGTCTGTTTAAAAGTTTTTTTAGACAAACATACCCAGTAATTTAGCCACCACAATTTATAAAACTGCTGTGATTTTACATTGTGAGAAATAAAACTAAGATAAACCATACCAGAAGCACTAATATAGCAACTAACATTCTTGTAAGAGAAAAAGACCTGGGAAAAAATAAGAAAACATTACCAGAAGAACACTAACCAGGATGCGCAAATCTACGCACCCTTTTACAATAGAGGCATGTGACCGCCGAATACTATACAAACCACTGAGCCCCGGGGCGAATAATTTGTTTTAGTATATAACACACATAAGCAAAACAGCAAAACAGATTGTATGGCTAATTAAAGAAAAGAAAAGCAAACTCACGACTGCTATGGTTGATTTTTTTCCCATTTTTAAAACATGACAGTAAGCACACCTGCTTCATGACCACCATCTTTGGGAACTCCTAAAAAAATTTTAATGCCTATATTGTGTAGCTTTCTTCACAATTTTTTTCATTTCTAGGATTTTTGAATTACTAACCGTGGCAAACAATGAGCGCTCGTCTGCCATTTTAATTCAAGTATTATCCACTCAGAATCTGAATTCACCAAGCTTTCAAAACTTATATATGACAGAAGGGTCATTAACAAAGCAATTATGATTAACCCCAAGTAAACATTAGCTGTTTCTCTAGGACTTCCTTGATGTCTTTTTGATTTAAAAGCATATTATTGATCAAAAAAGGTGTATAACTGATGTATCATGAAAAAACTGTAAATACCGTCACCAACAATTGGCTGCTCCAATCGGGACTAGGTAAGAGTGTGAATGATTGTGTGTGTGTTAGAACTGTAATGGCCTGGCGAGCTGTTTCCCGCCCTCGCCCAGACTTGGCTCAGATACATTTATATAAAAAATTTTTTTTTAATATTTTTAAATAAATCAATTAAAAGTCTGTTAAACCTTACAGCAAGGTATATTATGATCTGTTTGAGACCCAAGTAATTTTCTATTGCATAATTGAAAATGGAACAAAAACAAGACAACGCTATCATCCAAAGAACCCCAAACCAACATTGAAGCATGATGGTGGCAGCACCAAGGGGATGCCATGGGAATATTTCTCTTCAACTGGGACTGGGCCTCGAATCAGGACAGAGGAAATAATGAAAAGGTCCATTCTGACACAGGATCCGTAGGCCTCTCTTAGACAGGCATGTTTCACCTTCAAACATGATGTTGATTTTTAGCATCCACTGTGAATCTTATATTATGTGCACAGTGTCACCTAAAATTATTCACAAAAAGTTCAGAAATGTAGAAGCAGCTTATAAAAGCAAAGGAGGAGAAAATAGGTTTATTTACCGTTGCGTGAGACATCGAGCTCTACAAGCTGCATGAAGTTGGCTATCTCCGGAGGAAGTCTCTGGATCTCGTTGTCGCTCAATCCCAGCTTTCGTAACTTTACCAGCTGGAAAAATTGCTAAAAAAAAACAGCAAGAAAAATGTTTAGTTCAACACACAGACATTTTTTTCTGACTAGTGAACAGCAAATAAAATCTATCCTCAATCTTGCACTTATCTATTCAGATCAGTTCCCAAAAAACCATGTGCCCTTATTGGTTTCTAAATTTCAAGTCAATTTCTAAGAGACAGACACACATCATGGAACAGAGACTGTAAGACATTAATCATGTACAGTGCAAAGTCACACCCCCTTACACGTTCTCATCATTAAAAGAAGCTTAGCATTTCAGTGAACGCATCAACTCATGAGCTAATTAGGCTCCGTGTACCCCGTGTCAGCAGCACACACATCAAGCCCTTCAAGCATTCTAAAATGGATAAGAAGGAAAACATCGCATGGAGCTGGAACAGTCAGTGAGTCAGAGAAGCATGACAAACAAAAACAAAACAAAACAAAAAAAATCTGTGGACAGTCCAGGATCGATTTCTTTCCCAAAACGAACAGTTAAGCCATTAAGATTGTCCAGTGGCCTGGGAAAAAAACGCTCCGCGTATCCCTCCACCGCTGATGTAATCTGCCATTTAACTCTTTATCTGCCCTACTTCTACAACCCCTCTGCAGTGTTCATCCCTACTGCAGACTTAATTCAATTCAATTCACTTCAAAAGCTTTATTGTCATTTTCCTACATTACATCACAGTACATGTATTATTGCGAGTGAACGAAACGACGACACAGGGTGCGGCAAACAACAGTAAAAACAGGAAGACAAAATAAGATAATCTAAGTAAAATAAAGTAAAATAGAACAAAATAGATAAATAAATACTAGGAATTGTACAATATGCATAATAGAAAACGTGCAATGAGGATGTGCACCTGCGATGAGCAGACAGTACAGTGACTAGTGGGAGGAGTAATCAACATTACTGTACAATTACAGGTGTAACCCGGCTTTTGTCTGACTAGAAGTGAATCACAGCCTTACAGGAAATCTGTAATAAAAGCCCACAAAGCCATCCAGGTACTGAAAAGAAGAAACACTTTCAGAAAATAAAAAAAAAAGCACATTATTATTCATAACCCAACATGCCACGCTGTCTGAACAAACACCCAAAAGAAAACATTACAAAAGCACTCCAACACCACCCCTCTCCACTCTTCCGGTATATCAGTACATAAAGAGGATAGATAAGTAAAACATTATTATGAACCCTGATATATCACCGGTCTTACTGCATTAACTTCCCTCTGCAAACAACCATTCATTCGCACCTTGAGAAAATTAAAGAATTCAATGGGTTTCTCAGGCTACCTGTGATTCTTCAGGCTTTCAGCAAAAATTAGACATCAGAGGCTACGTGCAACACCACACACACGCTACTAAAATCCACGCAGAAGATTCAAAACAACGGCTGCTCTTTATATGCAGGTGCTACACAACAGATAAGTGCGTGTGGATGAGGAGAGACACTGTGTCTCTTCTAAATAGTCCCCTCACAGACCATTATCATAAATTTATCCACAATGAGCAATTTCATCGTCCTGGCAGCAGTTGATTTCATTCCACTTTTAGAATACAAGCCTTAAAATGCAATTACGGAAGCAGGCATCCATTCATATTTTTCCCCCTTCGTTTTCCCAAAATAATGAGATAATTAAGTCGTTTTCTCGAGATAAAGTGTTAATTTAAATTTTCTGTGATGACGAGCTGTTTATAGCAAGGGATCAAGTCATTTCAGCCTGTATCAGGACTTGATTAAACAGAAATGTGACACAGCGAACGGTATACCAACTCCTGACATGATGGTGCCTATTTTTCTAATCTGCATTAAGTTTTGTTATCTCTAGATCTCATATTAACTATCCCCCCGCATGGTCAACGCCACACTTCATACCACCATGGTTGTATTTTTTCAAGGTTAACGCATGTCTATAGGCATTTCTGTTATAGATAAATAATCTTGTGCTAAATTTTTCATATCTGACTTTTACATGACCACGTGCACATTTCATGTGGCCCCGTGACCTTGAAATTAGGTCAAGGTTTGAAGACCCTGACACGAAGTATAACAGATATGAATTACAATCCGGTCCAACAAAAGCTGCACCCTCTAGAGTGTTAACGTACATTTTCGATGAAATGACCTCTGTGAGGGCGGCATGGTGGCGCAGTGGTTAGCACGTCCGCCTCACAGCAAGAAGGTCCTGGGTTCGATTCCCAGCTTGGGC
>JAOUQZ010000039.1:6237804-6253123 GCA_028564935.1 Neosilurus hyrtlii
ATTCCAAATGTACACTATAGTCCCTAAAGCCCTTTACAGCATTGGGGGTTGAATAATTTTGAACACAACTGTATCTCTATAGAGTTTGCATGTTTTCTCCCACAGTCCAAAAACATGCACATTAGGCTACTTGGCTTGTCCAAATCACCCCTAGGTGTGTATATGTGTTGGCCCTGTGATGAATTGGCAAGCTATTCAGGGTGTAGCCCGCCTTTGTCCAAAGTTGGAAAGTGGTTTGGAAAATGTAATATGCAGTATGTATATAAAGCTTTATAAAATGTGCATGCGAGTTTGATAATGTAGTAAACAAATTCATTTATTATCAAAATATAACAAGCTGATATGGTTTGTGAATATCGGAAACAATTTCACAACTGTTGGTTGCAGGAACGGACTTACGTTATTTATTTTAATGAAGAATTAGTTCAAACAGACTCTCTCGATGAGACTACCACCTTGAAGGTGTGAGAGAGCTTGCTCGTTCCTATGACCCGAAGAGCTATGCCGGCGGCCACCCAAGCCAGACAAGTGGACGGATAGGGACCTGACAAAGAGTAATCTCCTGGTCCTCCAGGTTGGGCATTGTGGGCTACTCACCCACTTCTGTCTAAAAATGGTTGGTTACAGAAACGAGAAGTGAAAACCTTCTGTTGGAAAACTACAATCTAATGAATATTTCCAATCATGAATCTATCATTTAATGCATGTCATTTAATGCTATTTTTTCTGTTGTTAAAGGTGCCCATTCACAAGTAGCCGATGTGTTTTATATCTACCATTATTGGTTTATTTGGGCAGAATATAAAGGTTTCTTGATGAAACCAACCCCAGCTCACAGGCTTAATATCTCATATTCACTTGTTCTACATCTTGTTTTGGTACTGTGTGTCTGTCAGTACAATCCACGCACATCTGTTTACAATAGTAAGACTGGAGCAACAATCTTACCCATACTTGATAACTTGGCAGTGCAACACTAATTTGTAGAAAGCAGAAAAGTCTGAGATTAAGAGTTAAGAAATGGAAGAAAGGGTACGACTTTAAGAGAGATAAAACAAGGGTAGCACATTTTGCTCTCTCTCTCTCTCTCACACACACACACACACACACACACACTCATAGATTACACAGATAACCAATTGTTCATGGCTCACATTGTATGTGTTTGTATTGACGTTCGCCATTTTGTTTTGCTCAGAGTTCGGTGCTCTCACCTCCCATTTCAGAAAGCAGGTTTAATGAAAAACCCTGAGTTAGCCAACCCTGAGATGAGGGAATCTCATTTTATTTCACAAACCAGTTCAGCGTAACTGTGGGTCAGTTACCTGGACAACACACTCCGTGAAACTAATCTGCTCGCTGGCGGGTTTACTTCCACTAACCCTGATCTTAAGCCGAAGCCTGCAGACTGAAGGCAGTGGCAGACAGGGCGTGTCCGTTTCTCGAAGAGCCAGTTGATGCCAGAGTGCAGATACTTTGCAGAAATTTCAGTCGGGAGAGGATTATCAGACCCCGACTGGATGTTTCATCATTCCCTAAGTAATACCTGTTTGAGCGTTTCTGTTTCACTGCACCATCAATAATTTATCTTAACAATATTCTCAGTCCTCACGTCGTGGAAATGCTCTCAGTTCTGAGTAAATTCTCTGTATTGCACTTACCCATGGCAGTTTTTTTGTACAACATCGGTATTCCAGAGCATGTGTCCAAGGCAACTGTTTGTCAGGCTGTTAGAAATGTGACGCCTGACACATTGGCAGAGGTGCCATAAGAGGTAGCAATGGGATTAAAGATATTTTTGTAGGCATAAAAGCACAGATATGCAAAGCACAACTCCCTAATCACAGTTCTTCTTGACACATACTATATGTACAGTGTCATGATAGTTCATTCTATACATCCACTCTGTGTCTCTCTGAACCTCCATAAAGCATTTCATCTTTAGCTGCTGCCAAGTCCGTTTTGTGCCTGTTGGCTTGCACCTGTGCACTCAAACACACACATAGAATATAAATGTTGAATGAGTGGAACACCAAAGACGAAACATTTCTTTTTTTTTGCTCCACTTAATACTCCTGCATTGACTCGTTCTTGAGCTCTTCTGCTGCTGCCGCAGTATTCATTTTTTTTAAAAAGTATAAATATGCTCACTTTCTTCATATGCGTTCATTAATATTTCCAACTCCACTGGGAGAAGTGGGAATATCAAGGCTTTTTTTTCCACCTGTTGCCATGGTGAACCATGTTATCTGCGTTCCGTTGATGAGGAATTTTTATCAATCAGACTAACCTTGACTCAGAGTTGATTGAACTAACTGTTGACCCCTGCTCTGAGTTTGACAGCTCAGAGTCGGTCCACCTAGAGTGCAGGTTTTGACTCACAGTTTGTTAAACTTACTTTCTGAAACGGGCCCCAGATTGCATGGGTGCTACGTTAACATTCTCCACATCTTTGTGCCCGGTGCAGGGGGTCAATGACACTCACATACAGTGACCAATTTTGCCGTGTATGTAAATAAATTAATAAGTCAGTGCACAATTAGTGGGACAAATGTACTAATGCCAGGTACAATCCTTGAAGTAAGACATTTAGAAATAATAATAATAATGATAATAATAATAATAATAATTATGATAATGATAATTGAATGTACATATATAGAAACAATTGAGATTTTAAGATATTTAATATGCCTCATTAGTAAATGGGCACATTTAAACTAGTTATGTAAGGGACCTCTGTTAATTGTTTTAACTTATTTGCACTTACAATGTACCTAATCATCTAAATGATTTTTTTTTTAAATAATCTGATCAGGTCAGGAGAACAGCTTCTTCGCAGACGACACCAAGAAAGGCCTGAAGACCGAGCATGATCTTAATCAGAGTGACCACTGCAGTGTGAACATGTTTCTTCTCATAATCAGCTTCTTCTTCCTTTTAAATGTGATTACATCAATTGCATGATTCACCAAACACAGGAAATAATAAAACTTTGTCAGCATTATCAGACAGATGATTTCTCGGTTTTTCTTGTGCTTGTTGCATTAAGATATGTGTATTGTAATCACGTAGCACAGTAGTCTTACTATCAAAAGCTCAGGCCACAGCCATACACTTCCGGTTATAATCTCTTGCTGTTTGAAGACATTGTAAGATCCATGACGTAGAAGTGCAGGATTGAATGCATATAAAGTATATGTATATATTTTTGCATATATCAGCTATACAGATGTATTGGCTTTTGCAATATAAATTTTTCTGTGTATATACTGTATATTTTACAGGCAGATTGTGAACAAAGATTTAAGAATATTACAAAATGTCTGGTTGCACAATTTGGCTGTAACATATACACGTATGCACATGTGCACCCCTATATAAAAATTGGTCTGAGGTTTGTCAACTGAAATAGCTCAAATAACCCCTTCCTAATGTGATTTCTTAAGCTGTTCTCTCTCGCTTCATCACATGCAAGTCTCTGTTAAGTAAAGATAATTACAATTCTACATAACAATAATAATTTAGTAATACATGCACAATTTTTTGATACCCCTTTACTTTGATTTGGGAAACAAAGACTCCATACAATTTGACTTATATACTAAAAACGTCATACAGAAAGGGTGATACCAAGCTTGTGAAAGGAGAGGAGGACAGAATCAGGCCATCTGTCAAACCACTTATACACTTGATTGATCATTTTAAGGTGGGCTGAATGCCAGGTTTTAGCTCCAGACATCAGTAACGTGTCTTTTGAGTTTCATCCTGTTATACAAGTTACATTGGAACTCACTCATATTTAAAGGAAATACCAGTTAGCCTGGTCTACTGCATATTATGTAACAATAGCAAGAGAGGAAAAAACACTTACGGTCAGCCATGTTTACATATCAGAAGTCTTATACTGTGTATTTTAGCACTACTGCTATACTGTATTAGTCCCGCAAGGAAAATTATTGTCTCTGCATTCAACCCATCACACACACACACGGAGCAGTGGTCTGCCATACACAATGGGGCCACCCAGAGAGCGGTGGGGATTAGGTACCTTGCTCAAGGGCACTTTAGCCATGAAGGTGGAGGAAGGGAAGGTACAGCTCACTCCCCCACCTGCCACACATTTTTCCTGCTTGTTGGGAAATCGAACCAGCAACCATTCGGTCCCAAAGCCGCTTCTCTAACCATTAGGCCACGGCTGCCCCCTTTAGTCAAGCTATTTAAATAAATAACTGTGGCTTGTAAGATGTTAAACTATATTTCTGGCCCAGAAGCACTGATAAATGATTTTTAATCATTTTAAATGAGATCTTGTGTGTCGTTAAGCCTCCATCCTGCAACCGGTTCGATGAAAAGTAAATCTCAAAAGAGTTAATACATGAATCTAACACATTAAAAACTAAAGCTCACCCGCACACACAGTCTCTGCTGCGACAGATTATCTGATAAATGTTAGCACGTTGTGTTATAATTCGTGAACTGTCTTATTTAATTAAGTCTCATTATAATATACTATAATAATAAATCATACTTTTTTTATGGTATTTGATATAATTTGGAAAATACACCTATTCAACTAATCAAACAATCAGGGGTGTAGCCCAGTCTAAACAAACATGGGGCATTACAAAATGTGGATTGCTCTCTTGAAAAATTAGCTGTTATTTCCTAAAGGAGAGGTGGACATCCCTGAGTAATCCCAGAGACGAAACATCAGTAACATCCACTGAGCTGCACTAAAAAGCAAATTAAAGCTAATTTTTATCGTTTTTTTTTTGCATATGTTACCCATCACTGACACAGGTAAGATGAGCTCGGCAAGCAGAGCATAAGCAGTCTATGATGGGAAATTCCATGAAAGACGGGACATGACCAGGCAAAAATTATTTTCAGTTAGAGATTCCAAAAAGTTTATGCATAACACAAACACAAGATTTTTTCTGCTAGATGAACTGCTCTAGCCACCTACATGTGAGGCTTCTTGTCTTTGACTCACTGCAGATGCTTATTTATAGCCCATGCACTCCAGTTATGTTACTTTCTCATTTATGTGATGTTTATGACTGATTTTCGGGTTTAACGAATGTTCCTATTACACGTATCTCTAGAAAGGTCGGGCATGTAGGGCGATTAGTGGGAACAATTATTTCAGATTTCCTAAAATGTTTTAAATCCAGCATGAAAGGGTGGAACTTGTAATAAAATCATCAAGAAAAGGAAAAAAAAAAAAGTCGTAACGTCCATCACAGAATTTTTCACTTGTCGCTAAATGCCTCGCTTCTTGCTCTCTGCTGTAGTTACTGTATTTGCAAGCCTCCTGCGCCTACATTGACTTCACAATCATGTTTCGTTGTTAGTTTTCAGAGAATTTTTAAATAAAGTTTGATTAATTATTCTTGTAACGTTCGTCACTCATTTTTGTTTTCATAAAAAAAACATTTTAAAAACGAAGTATCATTGGATATCTTTTCTTCGCTGCCTAAATTCGTCAAGACCTTAATGACGCCCATACGCAAGATTAAGGACTTACGGCTTTAACATTTAGTGCGAGACTGAATTAAATGTCTTGGACGCTTTACAAATGTAACGTCCGTCACGGTGGAGTTGCTCTACATGGAAACACAAGAAAAACAAACTAAAATAAGATTTTTGGGTTCCTTTCTTCATTCCTTTTTGCCGTTTTAGTAAATCTCGTTCTTCTGGGAGGGGTGTCTAGAAGATTTTGGAGTGTGGCTGAGGGAAATTGTAATCATTCATCCATAAGAGCATTATTAAGGCTAGGCACTGATGTCCGGCGGGCACACCCGAGGAAGTCAGTACTCTAGTTCATCCCAAACATGTTCAGCAGGGTTGAGGTCAGCACTCTCTGCAAGCGATAAACCAATGAGAAGCCTCAAAACAGACATGACTTAGTTTGAGTAGAACTCATCTGGGCACATGTCTTTATGGCGTTCACCATGTGCCCAGTGGGGCTGTCATGCTAGCACAGGTTTGAGCCTGTTAGTTCTCGTGAAGGGAAATTGTAGTCCAACAGCAGACGATTGAATGCTTTCCAATGTGGCACTTCACTTTGTGAAGAGGCTACATGTGGGTTTGACGGTCAAGTTGTCCAGAAACTGTGATATTTGTGTTGATATATTAGGAAAGAAAATTGAATTTGCTTCAAAATGAAGTATAATACATGATTATAGCATGAAAATTGACCGAGTTAAATCACTCTGTGTCGCTAATCAGGAAATGCTACTTTTAAGAAAAATGGCAATTACAGTTACAGAACCAGTTTCTGAACATCCACATTTTAATCTAGCTAACATCCATAAACTTAATTAATCCAGTTTTCAACCAATCCGTGCAATCTTCCTAGCAACAGATGAGTTCTACTCACACCGAGTCATGTCTGTTTTGAGGCTTCTTATTGGTTTACTGTTATGATTCAGGGAATCCTACTGGGAAGTAGGGAGAGTATTCTGGTACCCAATATGAATAATAAGGGAATACCCTGAGCAATCACAAATGCAATTTAAAAATCAGCAACATAAGTGGAGTTTTCCATTGTTTTAAAACAACTTGGACATGAAACCTTTTGGCTCTTAATCCGTATTATGCTGGAGCAAGTCACATATATAGTGCTTAACATTAGTTTACTTTGCATAAGAGAGAAAAAAAAAGGACATCTGAAAAGAGCCCAGTTCAAGTTAATCCAAGTCTCCCAATCTTTAGTGTCTTGAACCGGAGTCCTGTTTGGATAAAATTTCAAATATCCGAACAGAGGAAAAAATGTTTATGGCTTTAATCTTGGCATAGTTGTTGAAGCCAGATAGGCTGGTCTCAGTTTTTTAGAAACTACCAATCTCCTGGGATTTTCCCATACAATAGTCTCTATATCAGGGGTCACCAACCTTTTTGAAACTGAGGGCTACTTCATGGGTACTGAGTCATACGAAGGGCTACCAGTTTGATCGGCTCTCCTGAAATTACACATTTGCTCAGTGTTCCTTTAGTTATACATTATCAATAATGATTAATGATACTCATCTATGTGGAGACACTGATCATGTTAATGATTTCTCACAATAATTATCAACAGTAAAAATAAAAAAATTAATTTTAGACACAGCTCACTAGTGAGTTGTGCTATTTTTAGAACAGTCCTGCGGGCGACTTATGTGGTCCTTGGGGGCGACCTGGTGCCGTGTTGGTGACCCCTGATCTAAATTATACACAGAGTAATTTAATTGGATCGGTTTGCAAAATAAGTCATCCCTACTTACCAAAAACTAAAAAGAGGAATAAGGAGAGCCTTTATTTGTTCGTTTGGGACAACACCATTTTTAATACCAAACCCTAGTTTCTTTCACCCATCGTTTTCTCATCTCTTCAAAAAGAAAATCAGGAACACAAGCAGTATTTAAAAGACCACTAGATGGAGGCAAAGTATTTTCCATCAAGCTCTGTAGGCCATAGTCCAGTGGTTTTCAATTTTATTCACAAAAAGCTGGTGTGGGTGCAGGTTTTACTTCCAAACAGTTTATTGAAATAAAAAAATGTATTCATTTAAACAGGTGGAAGGTGAGGCTCCTGTTCAGTTGGAATGAAAGCTTGCACTGGCATTTTGTGGATAAGGTTGAATACCCCTGCCATGGTCATTGCCCACTGTTGAAAGTGCTAATTTTATAGCACACACACACACACACACACACACACACACACACACACACACACACACACTCTGAGACATGCACAAATGCAGGTTTCTCATTTGATTTATTTTATTCAGCCAGTGCATTTCATTTCAGTACAGTCAGTATGTTTTAATGTAGATTGAAAGTGCATAACTGTCCATCCATAGAGAAGAAATACTAAAGTTAAAAAAAGAAGAAAAAGAAGAAACAGCAGCAGAAACTTCTTAAGCCATGACAAAAATTAAAGTGCCCGACGATAGTTCACATGGGTTTATAAGTATTTATACATAATCCATATATTCCATCACCTCCATTCTTCATCTGCGTGCAAACTGCTTCTTAAAGGCTTTTAGAGATTTGGCCATCATTGGTGCCACGCCTATGATTAAAAAAATTATAATAAAAAAATGCATTTAAAAATAAATTAATTAAAATGGTCCAATCCTCAAGCCTGAAACCAAAACTGTACCTCACTGTAAATATATTGCTTTAACTGTATAGTATTTATTTTACAGCAAAATACTGTTTTATTACCCTCCAGTTTACCCCAGGGAGGCCCAATCCCATCTGATTTTAGAAGTTAAGCACGGACGGGCCAGGTTAGCACTCTGATGGGAGACAACCTAAGAATACCAGGTGCAGGGGAGGAGTAAGGGAAAGAGCTGACAACCTACGCTCTAAATAAAACTCTGAGAAAAGACTCGCCAAGGGGCGGATTCGACTAGAGGGACTAAAAAAAAACAACAACAACAAGCTGTTTAATTAGTATACAGAATTAATCTGTAAAGGATTAGGCAGTTTGAGTGGTGCATTGATTTGCAGTACCATACCACAAAACACAATGCATACTGGGCTACGTAATGTTTTAAGCACTAAAATTGGTCTTTCAGTGCGAGGTACTTTAAGGACGGTAACATCGGTACGAGCTAGCTCAAAGTGGCGGCGGCTGCTTGAATTTGCTTTTCAGACATTGATCATTACAAGCCATGATTGAAATTCCGGTACTGCCATTTTGTTTCCAACTTTTCAGTGTTTGGTTGTATCCTACCTTAGTTTCGGAGCTAGTCTGTATTTGGTTCACTGGATGGAAATTATTTTACATTTTACAATAATCGTAAACATTCCACCAGGAGCGGCACTCATACAGTAATCATACACCATGATGTGTAGGCGTCCAACATCAACACATCACCGGCATCCGTGTTCTAGAACATTAAACACAGACACGCTTACTCACGTCTGGTCTTCCGTGGGTCTTGGGGCTGACCGACTCCTGACACAGTGTTCAAAGGTTTAGGCTGCTCAGTGGAGCCTGGTCTCCCTTTACTCTCTGTAATTCTTCCACTAAGTAAAAAAAGTCACAATGATATTTTTCCTTAATTTAATCACAAATAGCCTGATAGTTTAGCAGAATTTACATAAACCATAATAAAACAAGGAACCTAAAAAGGTACAGTGTGTAAGATTTAGCAGTATCTAGCGGCATCTAGTGGTGAGGTTCCACATTGCAGCCATCTGAAAGGTTATTCCTGACCCATCCCCTTTCGAAGTCTGTTTGGTTCTGGGCGAGAGACATGGCAGGGCAAGATGGTGGCTTCCATGAGAGGAGACCCACTCATGTTGATGATATTTTTTTATGACAATGGATTACTAAAAACATATTTATTAAAGAATAATAAACAATTATTTTGCTAATAGAGCCTCCAAAATGTT
The DNA here is from genome assembly GCA_028564935.1 of Neosilurus hyrtlii. Classification (NCBI taxonomy): domain Eukaryota; kingdom Metazoa; phylum Chordata; class Actinopteri; order Siluriformes; family Plotosidae; genus Neosilurus; species Neosilurus hyrtlii. The sequence continues at coordinate 6,247,200 of JAOUQZ010000039.1, forward strand.
GCACAGTGCACCTTTAAACTGATTATATTAAACTGATAAGATTATCATTTACTGTCCAAAGGAAGGGGGAAAGGGGGAGGAAGGCAGCAAAAATCTGAAAAGTTACTTTTAAACAAACGTCAATAATTATAATGGTTAAAAATAAATTCCATCAAGGCACCAAACCTGATAGATCAGAAAGATCTGGTCAGAACTGACCTGAGTTTGTCTACTGCATAAGGCAGGCCAGGACCTGCAGTGCCATGAATTTCCTGCTGGATACGCACGTTTCTTGGTGGCTTGGCAACTGAATGAACAAACGCCATCTTCACCTGCCTTCCTGTGAAGAGCAAAAAAGGAAAAAAAAAAAAAAAAAAAAACTACAACTCTTAAAATCAAGCGAAGATATTTACTTTTAGAAATAAGAAACAAGAATATTTACCAGATAAAACAAAAAATCAACATCACCAAGCTTGATAAGAATGGTTTTATTTTTTAAAGGTACAGTGTCTAACATTGCAGCACTTATTTGTATTGCATGGCATTACATAGCACTGTACTCTCTGCTTTAGTATAGAAACAGACATGGCTAATGACAAAACCACTTCAGAGTTGAAAATGGGTGTGTCTGAACAAAGTTTTAGTGTTGTGTGCTTAGTGCTGGACTTTGAACCAGTTTTAGGGCCCAAACGCTCAGTTTTACCTTTGGGTTTTCCAGAGTGTGCAGAGACAATGCTCTTAGTGAGCTCCTGGAATTTGCGCTCTCGCTCTTCAAAGAGACGGAGGTACATCTCCCTCCAGGACTCGTACTCCTCCAGCTGGGCGTTCCTGAAGTCCCTGAGGCAGTGTTTCTCCCAAAGGTGATCAGTCAGACCGATGTACACCTGCGGGGCAATCATATAAAGAAAAGTGCATAGAAAAATTTTTTTAAAAAGAAGAATAGAACGATATTATAACATGTATCACCATTCCTGTGGTAGGCAAAGTGGATATTACTGTATAGGATTATTCAGTGACATCAACTAAGCCTGAGGCAAAGAAATGTCGTAAATACACTACATGGAAACATAAGAAAAGTTGACTGTAGTTTAGTAAAACTACAATGCCTAGAAACATGTAAAAGGCAAAAGCAAACGCTAGGCCAAATGATGGTATATCCCTCATCTTTAGTCCCTACAGGATTATATTCTTCAATGCGCAGCAACTGCTCTGGCGTACACCGCTCCAGCACCGGCTCCAAAATTTCAAATGGCACGCCTCCAATTTCATACAGTGCTACAAAGAGAGCAGAAGAAGAAAAAAAAACCCTCTGAAATGACATTACTCAAATAACAACAACCCAAAATACTTATCCAAATCACTCACCATCAATGTTGTTTTGGAGTGTTCGGATGCACTGCTGGTACAACGTCATCATAGTGGGAAGATACACAACCTTACTCCCAGAGTATACCTGCATCTTCTTATACAGCCGCTGACCAGTAAACACTGGGGCGTCTTCACAATCCTCGGTAACCTTTTCCTCAACTGCAAGACCCAGTACAAACACACACCAGACACTTTCTTACTCTGATTGAATGAGCAGTGAACTGGACCTCTGCATTTAAACCAGTCTTATACACTGTGGGAGTAGTGGGCAGTAAACCGATGCCCGGGGGCAGTTCGTGGTTAAGGTTCTTTCCCTAAAGGCACATCAGCTGTACATGTTTGCTTGCCAATCCTGGGAATTCAAATTAACATCTGAACACCTACACTTTCACAAAATTATCCAATCAGCCAAAGACGTCAACTAGTGGGATGCTTTAAATCATGCATATACATAAAAAGTGCCAAACGATAAGCATTCTTTATGGCTATGATGAGCAGAAAAGCTTCTCAGAATGCACATCACATCAAATCTTGAAGCAGACATACTACAACTGTAGAAAAGATCACATCCAGGTCCATTCCTACCAGCCAAGAAGAGAAATGTGAGGGTACAGTGGGCGTGGACTCAAACTAAACAGCTAGAGATTGGGGGAAAAAAAAAACATGTGACATCTATGCTCACTGTAGTGAGTACCAACAAAGTTTTGATTAATATGCCACGCAATGCAGTCTGAAATTTTTCTTAATCTCACATCCATTGTTCTAAGAAAATGTGTTCTGTGTCCGTGAGTGCTCACCACAGAAAACCCATAATGCTGTCACGTCGCTAAGTTGATGCTGATTGGCTGTTATCAATAACTTCTAAAGTATAACTATTGATAACAGAAGTGACCCCAATAAAAAAAAATATTTTTGGAAAAAATAGAGGCTCATACACCACTGCTCAGGCTCACACCAGAAAAAAAAAACCCCACACACAATCTAACAAACTTGCAGGTAAGTAAATGTTCATGAAGCAAACACCGAAATCAGAAGCTTGACAGAACATGAACTTGTTAAACAGATAATTCAACCAACAGGACAGGTGATACCAGTGAAAGCACAAATTAGGTAATAATAATTAGGTAAACGAAAGGCACTGAAAAGAAAAACCCAAACTCGGATACATACAAACGGCGGCATCTACTGGAACTTTTTAGGCAGTGCCTACATCTAATACATTAGTCATTCAGTACTACAACAAACCACTTCATAACTATCATGCACAGTGGATGTAAACATTTGATGAACACCATTGACAAACCTTTCTTCTCTGTAAAGTACTGATATTGTGAAAGATCGTCACACTCCATAGAAACGGGGGGTAATGGCACATTGAGCAAATCCATCACACAGCTCTTTGAGACCTAGGAAATAATACGCATCCAGTGAAAAATCAAACCAACCATAGTTTATGCACCATATAAATAATTACTCTGTGCATTTACCACTGGAGCAGGGGATTCGGTTACGGTTTTTCCTGACTTCGTGCCGGAGTCATCCATTTTGACGTCACCCTTAACTCGCTTGGGGTTCCTACTTTCACATGATGTCTTCTTCCTTTTGGGAGCCTTAAGCTTATAACTCAAGCATTCCTCAAAAGACATGGATGGCATTTCAAAGTCATCGTTTTCGAGGTCCTTCTCCATCTCAGCTGCCTTCTCTTTCCTTTTCTTTTCTCTTTCACACCTTTTTCCTTTACTTAAAGACGTTTCCTCCAAAGGGCCATTTTTGCCTTTGGTGGACGTTTTAGGCCGATGTTTATTTGTTACATCAGAAACTTTATGCTTGCCTTCATCCTTTCGATCTGCATGCAAGCTGCTGGTTTTCTCCTTTGGCTGGAATAATTTTCCATCTGTGATTGGAATCTGTGACATGTGGCCCATATGATTGTCTTTCTTCATGCCATCTTTGTCATTATTTGCGCAGTCTTTCAATTTGTTTGTGACTGGCTTCACCTTATTTTTACTAGCACCATTCTTTGAAAGCTTGTGTTCAGTGCCTGGGTTTTCTTTTTTCAGCTTCCTTTCAGTACAGACTGTATTCTGTGAAGCCTGACTCTTTCCATCTTGGTCCGTTTGTTGAATTTCTGTCTTCAGTATTTCCCTTGAACGGGGAGAATGATGCTGTGTGATACTTAAAACGTCAAGGAGAAACACCAAAATAGTACTGTGAGCATGGCGCGCTTCATACTGAATAATTCCAAAAATATTTCCCAACAGCTTACCTCGGATTCGGAACCAATTTTTTCCACCGATGCACTAAGGTTTTGGCGACTTGCCCCACGTTATCGTGTTTACGAAAGGAGTTTACTACTTTACCAATTCCAGTCTCCTAATTATATGGGGGAAGAAAAAAATATATATATATTAAGTTTGCATTTATCAACCAGCATCAACAAATAATAAAACAAGATTATTATTTCTTACAGCAAGAATTTCAAGGGTTATGTCCAATTCCTGAAGCTTTTTCAGAGTCTTGACAAGCTGCAACCAAAAGAAACTCATGGTAATGAAAGTTATCATTTTGACGTGTGACCCGTCGTAGCAAAATGGGTGCCAAGTGGGAAAGGATCCATTTTGAGTCACGGCTACCATTCGGTATCTGATATCCTATGCTTTAAAACGATACCCAATTTTCTAAGACATGGTGCTAGTTTTGGAGTACCTAACCAGGAATCTTCACCCTTTTTAGACTTTAATTCCTAAATACTTTGCTGAACGTTCCTCAAAGTATTTCAGAATTTCCGACTTTAATTCCTAAATACTTTGCTGAACGTTCCGCAAAGTATTTCATCATTTCCGACTTTAATTCCTACTTTGATGGGTCACATTTATGCAATAAACACGTTTCAGTTTAATGTTCTTTTCTCTAAGGCTAATTAACTTTTTTTTTTCCCAAAACACAGGAGTCCATTTAAGGAGTGCAGCCAGGTCCGTCTCGACGCTTCAGTAGAAAGCCTGATTGTGCTGAACAAGCAGTTACTATGTACGGCAAAAACCCCACACACGCGGCTACTCCGCTGACAAAGTGCTATAATTGGGCAATGCCACTACCCCCCTATGCAAGAGGTTGCAAAACAACAACCGTCCAACCACAGTAAAGCAACTAATCAGTTCCATGTACACACACACATGTTGTGACTTATAAGGCAGCAAAAATGTAAAAAAAAAAATTAAAAAGCACTTCATGATATAATAAGTAATCAAGAACTACTAATTGCTTTACTGCTTGATTGACAGCCGGACAGGCGGGGAGACAACTGCTGTGGTATTTTTAGGCCCAGGACCCCAACCCCCTACCATGATCCAATTCTGTAGGAGCAAAAAAAAGAAAGAAAGAAAGAAATTGGTGGACCTACACCAGGATACACTAAACCCAAACCCAAACCAAAAGCTATGATCATGGTTTAATAGCCTGCTGAGTGCCTTCAGGGGGGAATTCCTGCAAACCTGCACCAACAAGCCACTATTTATTTCCCCCTGAAGCACAGCTGATGAAAGAGCTACACAGCCCCAGCACTCCTGTAGTGTCCATGCCTGCATGTTAAATCTGTCTGCATTGTGATTCATCCCTGTCTGTGTCCCCCCAGACACGCACGTGCTGTCTGCAAACTCCCCAGCGCGAGCTGCACGAGCTGCACGAGCTCTTCCCCCAGGTGGGGTTTTAAGCAGCACGTGCTGGACACGTCGCTTCAGGTGAGTTGTAACAGTACCGTGTGTCCTTCGGTGCTTTCTTTCAGCCGAAGTTTCAGCTCCAGCACTTTTTTAAGGTCGGCCGGAGGAGCCATGACGGGCGAGGGGCGGCTCGAGGTGCGGGGACCCCGGCCGCGCGCGCTCGCTGTTTTTATACAGGCGAAGAGTCGCCCACGCTCCCGTCCTCGCGCGGAGCTGAAACTGTAAGATCAGTCAGTATCCCCGACGTGTTTGGAAGTGCGCATGCGTGCTTGACATGCTCGAAGTGCGCATGCGCAGAACTCGAGCAGCCACGTGTGGAGGCAAAGAAAAATCTGATTTCTTCAGTTCTGAGTAAATAAACACTACCTAGGAAAATCTCTTAATAGTTTTAAGTACAATTTGTGTACTAAAGCTTTTTAAAGCAATTTAATTTGTTATATATATATATATATATATATGTCCTAAAGGCCACATGTTTATTACAAGGTACCATCATGATAAATAAAGTCTTCAATCACAGTGGTGGCCCGGTGGTATAGTACTGGATCACAGATCCCAAGGTCGGGGGACTGTCATCGGGTTGTCACTGCTGTCCCCCCCAGTGCCAGAGTCGGTCGGGTTGTCACTGCTGTCCCCCCAGTGCCAGAATCGGTCGATATGGGCGCCAGCCTCCCCGCGATACTAACTACACTCAAACCAAAGATCTTCTTGCTGTGAGGCAGATGTTAACCACCAGAGATAAAATATTAACATGGCACCTAAATGACTAAAATGATTTTTTTTAAATACTGTATTTTTATCTATCTAATCTATCTATCTATCTATCTATCTATTTATCTATCTATCTATCTATCTATTTAT
>JAOUQZ010000039.1:6253223-6265589 GCA_028564935.1 Neosilurus hyrtlii
AATACTGTATTTTTATCTATCTAATCTATCTATCTATCTATCTATCTATTTATCTATCTATCTATCTATCTATTTATCTATCTATCTATCTATCTATTTATTTTGCTTTTTGGCCAACACATAAATGGTACAAATAGACATACTGTATATCTGTGAGGTCAGGAAACATGGGCAAACGGTTATAGCCATTTTTTTAAAATCATGTTTTAGGCCTACAGTACACAGTTTTTCAAAGCAGCTTAATAGTAAAATTAGTGATATAAGATGTCGATACATTGTTTGATATTTATACGTTTGGGTAAAGAGACACTTATTTGTGGAAATACCCTAATAAAGTCATTTTTATTAATATTATTATTATTATTATTATTATTATTCCACTTGCATATTACAAATTAATTAGTTTGTTGTTTGGTTTCTAGGGTGGGTGTAATATTACTTTTACCAAGAAAATTGCATATTAGTCCAGGCCCTGGCCACCCAGTGTGGGGACGCAGGTTATTTTGGACCATGTTCCCTTTGTTTTGGACCACCATGGCATTTGACAAGGTCTTGCATTTAGTTCTCTCATTTTGAAAGTGCTTTAAAATTCAAAATGTAATAACCACCAAACATTCATTTTGCGCAGCTTAAAAAGTAGTCATGTGACAAAACAAGTACATCTCAAGCCAACTCTTGATTCCCATAACATATCTGAACAAGTAAACAATTCACCCTCTTCGATACAGTGTAGACAGATTAAGCTCATATACTCCAACAAATGGCTCATTAAATTTACTTTTTTATTTTCATAATTTAAACAAACAAAAAAAAAACAGATCAGTGACCCTTTTATATTTATCACACTTTTAATTATTCTTGCAACATACAATTAGAATCAACTGTTCCAGATGACGTGCAACTGATTAGAATATTCCGACCCGTCATCTCAGGTCTGTTGTTTTCCTTGCTAACTTGAAATGTGCAGTGTCATCATGCCAAAAACTGAAGGCTTTAAGGTCTTCATTCAAAAGATGTAGTGAATGCCTATGGGTCTGAAAGGATTGAAGATGATGTGATGCCATCTGCTGGAAAGCTGAAGTCGAACCAGAACCATGAATCCATGAGGAATGGCTCTTAAAGGAGAAATGGAAGGGTATGAAGTGGGCTAATTAATCTAAGCCCAGATTTACCATTGCACAAATATTGTGGTGATGGCATTGGGTGGGTGGAAGGGAATGAAATGAAAGAAGAGAGGTCAAAAATTTCAGCAAGCCAATATCAGAGATTATACAAAGCACCTACAAGACGTTTTATCTGCGAAAGTGTGCAGTACTAGCTTCTAAGGTCAAGTGTGTACAAAATTATTTTTTATGATTATTACCGAAATAAATTGAAAAAAATTAATAGTGACCACTTATTTATGCCTCAGCTGTACAGCATTAACATGATTTGTGGTATAAAACATTTTTAGTGGCATTTCCTTTTGATCATGTCCTTGATACATTACTGCTATGAATTGAGAAAAGGGAATTAATACTATTAAGAATTTTGTAATGTGGGTGGCGTGGTGGTGTAGTGGTTAGTATGTCTGCCTCACAGCAAGAAGATCCTGGGTTCAGGGTCCTGGGCTTGGCGAGGGCATTTCTGTGTGGAGTTTGCATGTTCTCCTACTGCTCGCATGGGTTTCCTCTGGGACTCGGGTTTCCTCCCACAGTCTAAAGACATGCACAATAGGCTAGATGTGGTTGTATGTGTGTACAAGACTCCAGCCTTCCCACGACCCTGGTAGGATAAAACGATTCTGCATGAATGAATGAATGAATGAATGAATATTTTTTCTAATATTGACACTATCATTCTGATCTGTGCTTCATTATTTCATAATGCAGTCTGTGCACTTCATTCTAGCCACGTGTTCCACTATGAATGGGATTAAGGGGTCAAGTTAAGGGAAAAACAGAGGCATCTCAGCACTCGTCTTCTCTTAGTAGAAGGAGGGGTCATTTCTGACCACCTGACTACAGCTACAGCGTCTTTCTCTCTCTCTCTCTCTCGCTCTCTCTCTATCGGTCTGTTTGTCTTTCCTCTTCTGCACACCAACGTTGAGGTGCAAGTCCCTTCCCTCACCAGCACCTACTTCATTTTGGCACAGGTAGGCTTCTTCTTTTTCGTCTTCTTCATATACTTCAGATATCCGCTCAGAACGCTTACAAATAGATATCCTTACACTTTTCATTCTAGTTACTTATATTCCTCTGGGACTGATAAACAGTGAGTTGGGGGAAATTGGTTAAGCTGTACAAGTAACCCAAGTTATTCTGGAATTAACTTTGTTGTATGCATGTACTTTTCTTGCCCCTAGAGCTACTGTCAGCTGGAATCACCTTATTCTGAGCATTTCATGAAACATTTTAGAGGATGGCAAAGTATCTGAAGCTAAAAAAAAAAGCATTGCGTAAAAAGTTTATTATATTTGATAAATTATTAAAATTATACGGGCAAATAAATAATAAGAATAGTGGGCGCACATGGTTGTAGGCCATGACACAACGCCTATAAAAGGACTGTGGGGGTAAATGATCCAGAGCTGCTGCTATTCCTGGACCTGGTTGATAAGCTGTGACAGATGCAGTGACAGGCATGGTGATGCACAGTCTCTTGCGATAGCAACTTTTTAAAGAGTGCGTTCTGCTTTTTTGCTCAAATGTTACGACAGTATTCTCAAATGTATTGTGGCTGGGGGTGAAATGTACTTTTTTAAATAAACATTATACAGATAAATGTAATCAGCTATGAGTACACTGTTTTGTAAGCCAGAGCTTTATATAAAGATATATGACGTTATATCTATTGTGTTTACCTGGGAAAGTACTTTTTATTAGATTTAGAGCAAAAGTTCGAAAGATAGGGCTGATTCTTTTCTATTTTTAATACATTCAGTCAATTAATAAATTTAATACAAACATTTAGAGTGCCAAAATAGGAGACCTAATTGACATCCATATAAGTAAAATTAAATACATCACAGATATCGAGTAAGAATATTACATAGCGTTTAAAACACACTGCCCTGCCAAAAATAATACAAATAATTCTAACTAATAATAATAATAAGCTATGCACTCTGATTTTTTTTGGACCACCCTCAGCCATGACCAGAGCACCGTGCATGCATTCACCGTGGCATTGTTTCATAAAGTTATGCGACGCTAAATAAATTATTTGTTAATAAATTATATATAAATTATTTCATCTTAGTCCGAGTTCTTCTGTTGAAGACTTGAACCCGTCTCTTCCAGCACATCCCAGTTATACTGGGGTTAAGCTCAGGACTCTTAACCCCAGTATTATATTATGACAATGATTCGTCATGCTCCCTGAACCACTTTCACTATATGAGCATGGTTTTTAAATCCATGCCATCAGGGAAGAAAAACCCCATTGATGGAATAATCTGGTCATTCCGAACATTCAGGTAGTCAGCTGGTTTTATTTTATTGGCACATAATGTTGCTGAGCCTCAACCTGACCAACTGAAGTGACCCTAGATCATAAACTGCCTCCAGTGGCTTGTATGTTGGATACTATGCCTGATGGGTAGCTACATCATTTCATGTGGTCCCCTTCTTACCTTGACGGGTCCATCGCACTGAAGTAGGGTAAATCTGGACTCATTGGATCTCAAGACATTCTTTTCTTGCTCCTGAGTCTGATCTTTATGTTTTTTTATTCCCATTAACAAGTGGTTTTCTTTTGGCTACACAGCTGTTCAGACACGATCCTGTGAGTTCCTGTCACATGATGTGTGTGCTCTTTCACTTTTCCTTTTTCCTATGATTCATCGACTCAATTTTACCAAGCGTTTGCATGATCTCTGACCATGGTCGGTTAAGATTTTTTTCCGATAACATTTCTTGGATAAAGTTGCTGGTTTTGCATTATGCTTCCAGGTTTTCATAATGTATTGGGCCAATTTTAGTAATTCTATTAATCCCCTTAATTGTTTTATTTGCTTGATCAATTGGCCAATAATCTGATTCTTCTAAAGCACAATAACATTTCTAAAGCACAGTATCTTTTCCATAACCACACGATACGCCTTACGACATGATTGCTTAAGAAATAGGAAGCTACTCAATGCATCAGTGTAAAAAAAAAACAGTTCAGTTAAACATGATAATAATTGTAGTATTTTCAAATCAAAAGCTCTGGACTATTTGCTCATTTGAATACAGGTGGCGATTTTTTTGGCGGGGCAGTGTACGTTTACTCAAAGTTAAGCCCATGCATAATTTCTTAAAAATTTAGCCTATCCAACAATAGCAATGTGCAACAGTGCAATGAGTGTCAGTATGACTGAACAGACCTACGTCAGTGTCATCGGTGACAGATATAAGCAATCTAAGATGACTTGTGAGTTGCTGGGCAGTGCTGCTTTACCATATAAAATAAAATCTACTTGTTTTAGGTTTAAAAAATTATAAAGCTGCAAAACACTGCTTTGTAAGCGACATTAATGACACACTGGTTAACTGTTTTAATGTTTTTTCCCAGAACAAACCATACAGCGGCATGCACCAAAGACTGGCTAGAATAGAATCTATTTTGTGAACAAAATGAACAATTTACTAAAATAGAGAACATGGTTTTCAATTTATTTTATGTGTTAGCGTATGAAATTTAGTACCTTAAATCATCGAAGAGCCCATGTTTAAAATACACACTCTTTATGCTTCAATGATAAAAACAGAAATTACTTTTAATTCTTAAAGAGAAATGAATAATCCTCATTGATTAAAGATGTGACACCATTTTTTGGACGACAGTGTACTCTTCATCCGCCTCACCACAGGAACGTCCTGGGTTCAAGTCCCAGGCTGTAATAGTAATCTAATCATAGCTACTTGTAGAGTTTCATTACTGTTAGCTCTGAACTTGTAATTGTGATGTCATAGATACTTGTCTTACCTGTATCATCAAGTTTTCCATTTCATGCATATCTTAACTCACTGTATTAAAAAGGGGCTCATAATTAATAAACAAGAGACTGAATCAGATCTCACCTGTCTTCTAAGAAGAACAGACTTGGTGGTTGAACTAGAGATCTGAGCGGACTTTCCACAGTGATTCGACCTATTCGATCAGCACAAAGGTTACCATTTTTTACTGAGTTCTGGTTGTGTGGGTTGCCCTGCGATGGACTGGCCAGCTGTTCAGGCTTCTGTCTTCGCCCAGAGTCGGCTGAGATAGGCTCCAGCCTTAGCAAATGAATGAATATCTTTTTCTTATTTTTTTAAAACAAGTAATACTTTTGTTAACCTAATTTAGGTCTGGGCTGTGACCACCCTACTGCAGTCATGGCACCAAAAAAGAACAAGGCCGCTAAGAAGAACAAAGCAGACATCAATGAGATGACAATCATGGTGGAAGACAGCCCAGTCAATAAAATCAATGGGCTGAACACTCTTCTGGAAGGTGGCAATGGCTTCAGCTGCATCTCAACAGAGGTCAATGACCCGGTCTATGCTCCTAACCTCCTGGAGGGCCTTAGCAACATGAGACAAGACAGCTTTCTTTGTGATCTGACAATATCCACCAAGTCTAAGTCCTTCGATGTGCACAAAGTTGTGATGGCATCATGTAGTGAGCACATTCATAGCATTCTCAAGAAAGATCCAACCCTTCACAAAATTGACCTAAATGAGCTGTCCCCGGTTGGTTTGGCCACCGCCATCACGTATGCCTACTCCGGAAAACTGACCTTGTCCCTCTACACCATTGGTAGTACGATTTCGGCAGCCATGCTTTTACAGATTCATACTCTGGTGAAGATGTGCAGTGACTTCCTAATGCAGCAGATCAGTGTCGAAAACTGTATGTATGTAGTCAACATTGCAGAGACATACAACCTGAAAGAAACAAAGGAGGCAGCTCAGAAGTTCATGCGTGAAAATTTCATCGAGTTCTCAGAGATGGAACAATTCCTGAAGCTCACCTATGAGCAGATCAGCGTCTTCTTAACAGATGACTCCTTGCAGCTGCCATCTGAGCTCACAGCCTTTCAGATTGCCATCAAGTGGTTGGACTTTGATGAGAAGAGACTGAAGTATGCGTCCGACCTGCTGACACACATTCGCTTTGGCACCATCACGCCCCAGGACCTGGTCAGCCATGTGCAGGCTGTTCCAAGGATGATGCAAGATCCAGAGTGTCACCGTCTTCTGGTGGACGCCATGAATTACCATCTGCTGCCATACCAACAAAATATCCTGCAGTCCAGAAGAACCAAGGTCCGCGGTGGCCAAAAAGCGCTGCTTACTGTGGGTGGTCGACCTGCCTTGACCGAAAAGTCCCTCAGCAAGGACATTCTCTATAGGGATGAGGACAACGTTTGGAACAGGCTGACTGAGATGCCTGCAAAGAGCTTCAATCAGTGTGTGGCTGTTCTGGATGGCTTCCTCTATGTGGCTGGTGGTGAAGACCAGAATGATGCTAGGAACCAAGCAAAGCATGCTGTCAGCAATTTCTCTAGGTAAATGTTTTCCCTGTTGTGCTTCTGTCTGCTTTTCGAAAAATGGCTTGTAATGTTGATGTTTTGCTCAAATTGACTGAGTAAATGTAATTTATTTTTCCACACAGATATGACCCCCGATTCAACTCATGGATCCACCTAGCCAGCATGATTCAAAAGCGTACGCATTTTAGCATTAACACCTTTAATGGTCTCCTGTTTGCTGTTGGTGGACGTAACTCAGATGGTTGCCAGGCTTCCGTCGAGTGTTATGTTCCATCCTCCAACCAGTGGCAGATGAAAGCCCCCATGGAGGTACCAAGATGCTGTCATGCAAGCACAGTCATTGATGGCAAGATCTTGGTAACTGGGGGTTACATCAACAATGCCTACTCCAGGGCTGTGTGTTCTTATGACCCGTCCACAGATAGCTGGCATGATAAAAATAGCCTGAGCACTCCAAGAGGCTGGCATTGTTCCATCAGTGTTGGCGATCGGGCCTATGTTCTTGGAGGTAGCCAGCTCGGAGGGCGTGGGGAGAGGGTGGACGTCTTGCCAGTTGAATGTTTCAACCCTCATTCAGGCCAATGGAGCTATGTTGCCCCCTTGCACACAGGAGTGAGCACAGCAGGTGTGGCCACGCTAAATAATAAGATTTACCTCCTGGGAGGATGGAATGAGGTGGAGAAGAAGTACAAGAAATGCATTCAGGTATACAACCCTGACCTTAACGAATGGACTGAGGATGATGAGCTGCCCGAGGCCACAGTGGGCATCTCATGCTGCGTTATTACCATCCCCACCCGCAAAACACGAGAGTCCAGGGCCAGCTCAGTATCATCTGCTCCAGTCAGTATATAGGAAACAGAATAGGATAGATAGAGAATATAGCTAAAACCTTTTATGCATTTCTTCTTAACTGTGAAATACTTTTCACACCCAGGCCGACTATACACATTTATGATCAAAGTAAAACCTTCTCTAAACTCTCATCTCAGCCTCTTCATTATTTTAGCAAGCAATCAAATTACCCCAATCACCCAAATTGGATCAAATCTGGAGTTATTGTTCAATGTGCGAAATCTTGCGAGTATTGAAACAGAGATTTGGAGATTTTTTTTCTGTGTGTGCTTTACATGTAGTGGAAATAATTTTCTGATTTAAAATATTTAGGCTAATTCACTTGCTAGTTGCATTTAAAAATGGGGCCAATGCTTATAATTATTTCATCAGCCCTTCTCATGGCATCATGAATTATGAGGAATGTGATCTTAAATCACAAAAGTATGATACTTATGTACTGTAAGTTCCATTGAAGCCAATAATAAACAAACTCGATCTAGCAGAACTATCTAGTAAGTTGTTCTTGATGATGGATGACTCTCTATTGAATAAATAGTGCTTTTGTGATTCCATAAGCCAAATCATAGTTAATATTAAATTTATAATGGTGGGGGCGGCACGGTGGCACAGTGGTTAGCACGTCCTCACATCATGAAAGCCTGGGTTTGATTCCCGGGCTCAGGCGTTTCTGTTTGGAGTTTGCATGTTCTCCCCGTGCTTGCGTGGGTTTCCTCCGGGTACTCCGGTTTCCTCCCACAGTCCGAAAATATGCACAGTAGGCTAATTGGTTCTTCCAAATCGCCCCTTGGTGTGAGTGTGAGTGTGAATGGTTGTGTTGTGTTGGCCCTGCGATAGTCTGGTGGGTGTACCCCGCCTTTACCCAGAGTCGGCTGAGATGGGATTAAGCGGCTTAGAAAACGAACGAATGAATGAATGAATGAATGAATGCAATGGTGGTGAAAACTGAGCATTTCATTTTAGGTAGTCCTACCTACCAGGTGTAGGTATAACACAGTTTACTTTTCCATCACACACTTCATTAGACAGCAATAAAATAAAATGAATTAATTAATAAAAACTTCGAAAGAAGTTTTAGATGAAGCAAGCTGGAAGTTCGGAAGAGACGGCATGTTTTGTAAGATGATGAATCAAAGCTGGGTGACTGAGCGGGCTACATATGCAGTGACGATTTCTGGTTGTTTCTACCAGCTCAATTAAAAAAAATATCCATAGATTCGTTGGAAAGCGAACGATGTGCCAAGTGCATGACGAGATTTTGTTTTTAAGATGTGACTGATCTGAGAAGAGCAACATTTGTATTTATGCTGATTCACTGTACATGTCCAAGTACACATTTATTAAAGGTTCCTATAAAATGTTTTGATGACTTTTTGAGATTCTTCAGAAAAATGCCACACCGAGACTGGATGACCTGGTTTCACTGGTTCCCCAAATACAACCCAAAAAAACCTGATTTCTTTGGTTGGAGTTGAAAGAATCAAGATTCAGGAGATACTTTTGTGACATGCTTGTACAAGTACTTCGGCTGCAAAATAAAAGACAACAACAACTCACACACCAAAAAACTGTGCAAAGTTAGCAGTAAACACACCAGGGTATAATCAAGACAAAATATTAAAAACGAAACATTTATCCCGACACAGTGGCGTAGTGGTTAACATGTCTGCCTCACAATAAGAAGGCCATGGGCTTGAGTCCCGGGCTTGGTTTCTATTTCCGTGTGAGTTTGTATGTTCTCTCCGGGTACACCGGTTCCCTTCCACAGTCCAAAGACAATGCAGATTAGGCTATTTGTGGGCTCCCAATGTCTGCTGAGGGGCTCCAGTCCCCCTGCAACCCAAGTGGTAGAATAAAGCAGTTCACAAATGAGCAGCAAAACATTTATACAGTGCAGCTAATTAAAAAAAACTGTAGTATTAATAATAATGATAATAATAATTCACTCATCTGCCAAACCACTGAGGCCTACTGGAGGTCATAACAAGACCACTCACAACCATTCACACTCCCCTCTCACGTCTAAAACAGCCAATGTGCATGTCTTTGGATTGTGGGAGGAAACTCACGCAAGCACGGGCAGAACATGCAAACTCCACACAGAAATGCCGGGATTCAAACCCAGGACCGTCCTGCTATGAGGCACACGTGCTAACCACTATGTCAGCGGGTCGCACTTGCTTCTGAGCGGAACAATGAATAAGATGGTCAGCTTTTGTGTAAGATCTAAATGGATCTTTGATGATGAATTTTTTTTAAATATAAAACCCTAATACAAATGAGCACAATTTTTTTCCCCTAAAGATTCAATGGTCGTGCAGTGTAGTGGTTTTAGTGTACGAGAAACTGCCAACGGCTCGCCGGTCAATGCTGGTCAAGAGGAAGCCCTTCTGAATAACTCTGCTAATGCTATATCAGAGATTATTTGTTTTTCGAATTAAACTAAAAGTATGACCATACAAAAATTCTAATATTTGTAGATACAGTTAGCCATTTGGTCCACAAGTTTGATTGGCTCTTTCTCTGGATACTGGTCTGTAACTGAGGGGGCAAGTAAGAGAAAAGAATGCTGTGAAATCCCAAAATTACTGTATATGAAATACATTCCTATTTATTTTTTCTGGAAAATAGTTTGAAATAAAAAGAAAAAGCAACCAGTGTATTTGCAATGTCATGATGAGCGTGCGGATCCAGCATGGTGACATTCTACAGCTATCATCCCGCCTTGATTTTCAAAAGAATTTCTAAACCATAAAATGAAGCAACACAGCTTAAAGCTGTCACGTGAACTCTATCAACACTCGGTCTCGCACAAGTGAAAGCCGAGTAGGAGGCAGGTTTTTTCAAGCTCATTTAGTACAAGAGGCGCATGAATCACCCTTCAGACTATGTGCATTTATACCACAACAATTGCAAGATTTTTTTTTTTCATTGCCAGAAGCTTATATAGATTACAGACCAGGGGCGTCACACTTAATTTCACATTACTTAATTTCAATGTCATCAAGGGCCAAATAATTACCGAACTTTGTTGAGCATGAATCAGGCTGCATGGTAATAGCTGATACAAAAAAAGCATGATAGTCGTTTTCTTGGAAAGCTCAAGCGGGCCAAATAATACATCAATTTAGGCAGTGCCTAAAAGCAGTCCTTTTTTCATGGGAACCCTCAAACCCCCTATACGTATCCTACGTATATCAAAATTAATTCATTTTTATAACTTGTTTAGAGAAGGGGATAAAAATGAGAAAACCAAACACGCAATCTTAGTCTCGACGTGTCAGGTACACCATTTAGAATCTAGGTTTATAGAACCTTTCAATAACACAAGAATATCATTCATTCATTCATTTTCTGAACCGCTTATTCCTACTTAGGGTCGCGGGGAGGGCAGGGTACACCCTGGACAGCTCGCCAGGCCATTGCAAAGAATATCATTCATTGTCTATTTATTTCACGTCTTTAACCATGGCGTCACACCACGTGACCCAAGTATTATATGCCTCTTGTTCTCAATATTACTCGCTCCCATAAAGATTTACTTACGTTTTTCCCTTTTCAAAGAATAGCACAGAGTTCCCATGTGTACACATGGAATGGAAAGATGTACGCTACAGGGTCTCTTTGACGTTCCAGAAGCAACTCGATGATTAGACGCGTTTTCCTTATCAAGGGTGCTCCGCTTTGCCCCGCACGGGAGCCAGATTTGGCTCCCGGGCCTTGACAGACAATATTACTCTAGATGGACTATTTAGAGATATCCACCACCCCTTCAACGTCTCATTACAGTGGCACCTGACAAAGAGTGCGATGTATTACATGGAAAGTGAACAGTCAGTTCTTGAAGTTGATGTGTTGGAAGCAGGAAAAATGAGCAAGGGTGATTCTATTCGAATTTCTTTTCTGTTCGATGAACTATTCGTCTCCAAAACACCAGGTGGTATGGAGTGTTCCTGGTACGGAGTAGTAAGAACCTATTAATGGTGTTTCAAGGAAGGACGACCAGTGAACTAGTTAGAGTGTCATTTATGCCCAAGGCTCATTCATTTGTGTGGGAAGCAAAGACCAGTACATCTGGTCAGGTCTCACAGAAGAGCTACTGTAGCACAAATGGTTAATTAAAACCGTAATTAACGTAGGTACAGTTAATTGAAAGTAGTGAATTGAACGGTTAATTGAAAGTAATGAATCTACACCCATATATACCCAAATGTTCCCAAATCTGAGGGCTTTGGGTCAAAATAATGAATGAAATGATCAGCATTCCTGTATAATCGAAATCTAAAAACGAAGAATTGATGGATATGTCACGTAATGCTTCATCAGAGAATAGTGTGTTATTAGTGTTTGCCATAGAAAACAATCTCAAAGCCCTCTCCGTGCCTATTGCCATGTGACAGGTTACATGGTTCCCATGCTACCTCAGGCCACAACACTCATCCGATTCTGGATGAACCTGTCTTGTTTTGTTTTGTTTTTTTCAACCATTCTTTAATCCCGACAAAGGCTTTTAACTTGGCCATCATACAGGTACTAAATTTGAAGGATTACATCGTTCCATAAAACCAGACACCTACTAAGGTCTTGGGGATGCCCAAGCCTTTCTCAGCTGACACTAGGTGAATGCAGGGTGCACCCTGAACAGCTTGCCAGTTCATCGCAGGGTTGTTCATCATTCACACTCACACCTGGGGGCAATTTGAAACAGGCAATTAGCCTAATGTGCATGTCTTCGGACTGTGGGAGTACCCGCAGAAAACCCACGCAAGCAATGGAGAGAACATGCAAACTCCGCACAGAGACGCCCTCACCGAGTCCGGGACTCGAACCCAGGACCTTCTTGCTGTGAGGTAACGTGCTAACCCCTAACCCTGATTCCTTCAAGTGAATGAAACAAGCTACATCACGATAAGATTCATTCATTCATTCATCTTTTGAACTGCTTATTCCTACTTAGGGTCGCGGGGAGGCTGGCGCCCATCTCAGCCGACTCTGGGCGAGGGCGGGGTACA
>JAOUQZ010000039.1:6272043-6285125 GCA_028564935.1 Neosilurus hyrtlii
AAAATACAAATTATGTAGATGTAAATCTCTTTACAGTCCTAATTGTAGTCCGGTTGGTTTTACCACAGCTGTAAGCTACATTCAGTTGTGTGTTTTGAGCTGGAAAGGAAATAATAGTTTGTTATTTATATAATTCTTATGAAACCGTTTTTCTTATTTGCTAAGAAAGAGCAAAGTTTCTATGGTTGATTTTTCACAGAATAATACAGAATGCACTTTCTCTACTACCTGATACATGAGGGTGGGAGGTAAAAATGTGAACAAAATCTGTTAATGTTACATTACACTTCCCTAAGTAGTTTGATTCTTTTCGAACTGCATCCTGTTATACATGAATCGACCTTCTTTGTTACCAGTTTTTCTTTTAGGTTACCCCATAATGGTAACAGAAAAGACAAACCATGGTAACAAAAGAGACACACCCTGAAGTTTTTCAGGAGTATCCTGCATAAATGTACACTCAAACTGAGACAAATTACACCGTCCTAGGTCACTAACTTCAGTTTCTTCTGTGTATCCTGCTGTAGCTGTAACAAAAAAGACATGCAGTTTGTAAGACATTTCTGTTTAAAATACTTACAGTGCTTTTTTTTTTTTTTTTTTTCCTCCCACAGCTTTTTCAAATAAAAAAATTGTCTCCAAAATGACTTCCTTACATCCTGGTATTTTCAGAAAAGTTTTTTTTTTTTTTTTTTTCCCCCCCATCTCAAAATTCACAAACATTTTTTCAAACTTTGAAAAAAAGGGTTTTCCAATATATTAAATTACTCTCTTGGTATTTAATTCAGAAAAAAGGACATTTTCAATCCTTAGATTGCACACTTGGCTGAAAATTATTTTATAATTATTATGCCCAATTATTATTTAATAACAGTTAAGTTCACATCTCAAATAATTCAGGCCTAAGGAAGAGCAACCAAGTAGTCTTTGCATTTTAAATTCTTATTATAATAATTATTTTATTAATTTTTAAAAGTAATTTGCCAATATTAAGTGTTTAGATGATCTTTTCTCTCTCTAATAATTAGGAATAATGTTATTAATAAAATAATTAATTCTGTTTCCTTAAACCAAAATGTTAAGCTATAAAACAAATAATTTTGTCATGTAAGATGTTTATTTGATAGAAAGTTTATTTAAAAAGAAAAAAAAAAAGAGGTGAACACTATCCAAGTGTGGTTATGTTCCACTTTTTCTTTCCTTTTTTTCAGAACCAAAAATGTTTTAACATGCCTTGTACTATAGCGTGAGGGGTAGGGGTGTGTAGGAGAGGGAAGGCGCCATAAGAGAGCTTTGCTGGAAGCACACTGGAATGTTGTTGATTTTAGAATAATCCCCTGGTCAGACAGTGTACCCAGTAGATCAGTGGTGAGAAAGTATGAAAGAGGTTGCACTGTCGTTTAAAACAATTTTTGTATGTAGTGTATAATATGATCATACATGTATTATATTATCATAAGTTAGATGTTAGATAAGAAGAATATGTACACATTATTAATTAACAGGCTTATTTAAGTATCAAAGGTCAGTGTAAGATGCCTTATTGGTTAGGGACAATTTATTAGTCATAGGTATTTGTTTAATTTAAATATTGTCAGGCGACGTTATTTGCACTTGGTACCCAAGGAGCTACGGTTATGTGAAAAGTAAGTACCTTCAACATAAATAAACAACAAATAAAATTGATCTGTTTTAAATATGTGGATGACAGAGTCTGGAAAGGCTCTTAAATAATGAATATATTCATAAATTTTTGAAATATGTCACACAAAGTGCTGTAGATTCTAAACAACCTTTAAAAAATATATAAAAGTCTCCAAAAACAGTATTATTAGTTTATTACAATCTTATTTTTGTATAGCAAACAATATTTCATGATAGGAACCCAATCCAAGGATGATGTGTAAAATAAGTTCAGTGCCAGGGTAACTCTAGACATAAGAACATTTTAGACGTAACAGAAGGGAACTAAGACTGCTAATGGGAAACTTTCTTTACACTATCTTACATTAGCTTATGGGTGTCTATTTGACTTTACTGGCTGCAAGTCCACATGATGCAGTTGTGCAATCTTCCGATGGAGAAGTTATACCCTATTTCCACATAAGTACAAGAGAAGTTTAAGGTATAGAAAACAAAAGATCTGATCTCTATGCAGAGTTGATGTAAGGAAAACAATATACATGCGTGCAGAAATGCTTTCGGGAGCATGAAACACTTCTTCAGCTTGTGTAGATCATAAGCTGTAGTGCTGAATTAATACTACAGACTTTCAGTCTGATTGCTTGACACACAGACACTGATGAAGACACCTTAATGGGAAGTGGGGAAGTAACAGCGCCTGAAATTCATTTAAAAAGGCCGCCATTGTAGAATGCCTTTATAGTAAACTATTGGATAGCATGTACAGGGAACAGGAACATATCCACTTATACGCAATATTTTATCAGTACATAAAAAATTAACATGAGCTTATCATTTAAATCTTTGGTTCTGTGACAGGGCGCACAGACACAAATACACAGGAACATGAAAGTAGCTTAGGCAGTGGTCCCAGCATGTTGCACACAACATTAACCAATCCAAAAGTCCAATTTTCACATCAAACAACAAGGACAAACAGTTCTGCATTGAAAGTGTCAGTTTAAAATTACAGTGTCATTATATTTGATAGCCGCTGATAACAAGCCAAACACTTTCAATTGATCTAAATGCTCCAGTAATTTCATAGCTTTTTCAAACATCACATTGTTCGCTACATAATACCACAAGTATCATTTTTTTCACCTGGCAGAGAGTACTGTGATATCTGCCTTTTCCTACTTCCCACTGCCCTGTATAGAGATGGGAATGTGTGCCGTCTTGTGTCTCCTCAGTCAGTGGAAACAACGCAAACATGTGCTGTAGTTTATATTAGTTTAACTGGGTTGTTTCATGTGTTGTCTTGCCTCACATTGACCCAGAAGAATATGAATAGCTCTGTTTGCTAATGGGTGGGGCATCAAGCTGCTTTCTGACTAAAGACTGAAATGTGCATAACTCTTCTTCTCCCCACAAAGCACTTTCTATGTAGATTTGAAAAGTACACCCTTCCAGGTTTTCCCACTGTGGTGGGATAGCCAATGTGGATATTTATGTGGTTTATATTTCACCATCCAGAGATAAGACAAGTGGCCAGGTGCCCATAGTTAACAATGCTGTTTTTACCCTAACTGGCTGTAAATAGCCAATTATCTATTGTATGAATATTCTCACTTGGGTGCAAAAGGACACTCCTTTATTGTTATGCAAACTGCATCATCAAAATGAAGGTTGCTACGTGTTGCTGGTATAATATTAACAACAATAATCTAGAGCTGATTGCTAGGACAGATCCAAGTTGCAATTCTATTCACACTTCCTGTTTGTTGTTCTTTCTTTCCCCAGGTGGAGTACATGCTGGTGGAACTGGATGCAAAAAATGAAAAAGCTTGTCTGGTTCTGAATGGAAACGAAGTATTGGACACGCTGCAAGAAAAGGGGGAAAAGGTTAACCCCAAGTGAGTCAATGCTGCTCTTTGTCATTCCAAGAGCATCAACTGTATTGACAAGTAATAGTTTGGCATCTTGTTTTCTTTTAAAATGCCTATGTAGTGATAATTATAATCACCTTTGCTGTTTTGTAGTTGCGCATTCACAAGAACAACTACCAAGAACACTCCTCTTTCAGACTCACTTTGCATTCGTGTTTATTATGCTAGGCTAATCTAATTCTGTTTTTTTTTTTTGCATATGCAAATGCAAAATGTATTCTTCTGCCCGATTCATATTTGTGAATATTTTGCATTAACCAACAGTGGCGAGATGTACTGGCTCACACCCAGATACAAATTTTTGACCAGCTTAAAGACTGATCCCTGACTTGATAAATTGTATGTTTTGTTTGATTTGCAGCCATCCAACCCTGTGGAGGCCAGAGTATGGCAGCTACATGATCGAGGGCACTCCAGGACAGCCTTATGGTGGGACAATGTCAGAATTCAACACTGTTGAAGACAACATGGGTAAACGTAGGAGGGAGGCCTCCTCGGTGCTCAACAAAGAAGAGTCCGTCTGTACTATCACATCATTCCCCAGGTAGCACGGAATTGAGAAAAATGGAATGTACACTGCATCAGCAGCTCCTAATTGATTGCATTGAGCAGCAGTGATGTGCACACACTCTTCAAGGCATTCCGTTGATCTGTCCTGTGATGACAGGATTAGTGACTAAGAACACAAATCCAGAATCAAATGTTTGTGGAAATGTGGCCTGTTGTTTTTTTTTTAAAGTAAGAGGGGAGGTTGTGCAAATATCCTGGCATTGAATGTACACCGTATGGACCCCTGACCATTACCCCGATATGTGTTTGTTGAAAACAACTTTGTTGATTTTGAAACATGGCCATGTGGATTTGTGCTTTCAGCCACAAGATTATAAATGAGGCCAGGGATTGATGTTGGGTGAGGAGGGCAGCATTTCGTGTTATCCCAGAAGTTAGGTTGAGTTACCATGTCTTTGTAGTGCTTTGCTTTGTGCTCAGGGGCATTGTCATGCTGGAACAAGTTAAAAAGAAACCTTATAACTACGGCATTCTAAGACATTTTTGCCCAGTTGGGTGCTGCCAGCTTTGTGACATCAGTTTGGGGGCGAGTGATGCATAGTTAGGGTCAGTATTTGGTACAGTATTTGGACAGCAATGTACCTGACACATCTGACCATCATGTCCATACAGTCATAGGTGTTTAAGAAAAATTATACTTAATAGATTAGTAATTACAGCCATTTTTATAAGATAAAAAGTAATTGGACATTTAAGTGCTAAGCAATTTTATAACCACGTGTGACTTGTTTCCTTTTTGCTTTTATGGTTTCAAGGGTACGCCTAGAGGTACTGCCACCATGCAGCATGGTTAATGTAGCAAATAGGGCCTATATGAGTACTGGTTTTAATTACCCATGTGCACATCTTAGAATAGGTTTTGTAGTACTTTGTACTTTGTACTTTTGGATGTGACCAAAGTAGTGAAATAACTCCAGAAGGGAGGATAATATTTTAAAAAACACATATCGTGAAAGCAGCCTAAAAAGATTCTTAAAGCAAAGAAATTAAATGCTCTTTTAATGGTGAAGTCGGTTAACCTAAATAAGCACTTAATGAAGGCAGAAAGAGCCAGAGATGAGCAGCAACTCAAGGAAGCTGCAGTAAAGGAGGCTCCAGCATTTGTTGATTTCCATGGGTCCCAGGTTTAAGCTGGTCATTGCCTGTAAAGAATTTAAGTTTGAGTATAAAAACGTGTATATTTATAAATGTTTATTTTTATCCAACTACTTTTCAGTCTATGAAACTGGAGGGATGCTTTAACGGAATTGAAATGAAGCACCTTCATTGCTTAATTTCAAATCCATTATGTTATGGTGGTGTACAGTATGCAAAATTTGGCATTGTCCAAATGGACAATGTTAAGAAACAGGCCAGTCCGAAAGACCATTATTAAAATGTTGAGAGCAGGTCATGAAATTATTTAATCTTTAAGATGTTTCCAGCAACTCTTTCCAGTGAGTTCAAAACAATTCCAAAGGGAGTTACTATTTCCTTGAGCCATCACTCACCCGTTGCATGTGGTCAGTTATTTTATTATCCTGAATATAGGATACTTACTGATGATGTAATTACCCAGTAAAAAGAGTTACCCCATTGACAATTACTCTTTCAAAAGTAGACTTTTTTTTTGCAGGCCGAATGCTTTAAAAAAAAATCTAGATAGAGCTTTGTTTATATGGCATTTGTAACATCATATATTTTACATTCTGTAAACAGTAACCATCCTTTATTTTAATTGGTTTTAACAGATTACGTATAGAACGAACTAAACTGACTTTTGTTGAGCCACATTCCAATTGACCTCTGAACCCTGTGTTTCAGATTAGGTTGCCCGGGTTTCACAAAGCCAGAATACAGACCTACACCTGTTGAAAAAGGAGTAAGCAAGTCCCTCTTTTTTCCTGATGAGGCCATCAACAGACATCCCCGTTTCAGGTAAGGATCATTGCTTTAAGGTTTAAAGTAGTTTTTCCCCCCATTGCTGCTTAATAGAAAGCAACTTTATCTAAGAAGGGGGTGAACACTGAGCCTTTTATCTTATTAACCCTAAGGATATTTTTAAAGTAGCGAAAAGCCATTCTTTGCATAATTTTGTCTTTAAAAGAGACTGGGTATCTGTAATTTAAACCTCTCAAGGTATAGTTTAACAGATGTTGCATTATTAATACTACAGAGATGTATCTAATTTACTAACTAATTTAGTTAGTAATGTTTGACAGTTATGTGTAAATTAAATTTTTGTGTGTGTGTGTGTGTGTTTCAGCAACTTGACAAGGAACATTCGTCACAGAAGGGGCGAGAAGGTGGTGATCAATGTACCGAGTGAGTCAATGTCACCTCACTGTACATGTGATTTTTTTATGACATTTATTTGATTTTATTTTCTATATTAAGACTAAGAGCAATCAAAAAACATGAACAGATTTTTACTCTCTGGTCATAATGATAACCGTAATTGTGTGAAGGCAAAGTTTATAATGTATAAAGAGAACAAAGTGCAATGCATACTTAGTGAAGTTCATCTGAGAACTTGATACACAATGTTCAGGAGTAAAGTGGCTCAGATTACCCTTTGACTTGTTGCTGTGTGTATGTAACACTATCCCAGGTTGTCATTTAATACCGAAATTTAATTCAGAAAGTTTTGTGAAATATTTGGGAGCTTAAATATAAGCAGTTCTGTCTTTTTCATAGTCTTTCAAGATCAAAACACTCCAACTCCATTTGTGGAGACGTTTCCCGAGGACGATGGCGAGGGAGCAAGTGCAGCCCTTCCTGACCACATCTACATGGATGCCATGGGCTTTGGAATGGGAAACTGCTGTCTGCAGGTGAAGCCAGTTATGCAGTATGATTAAAGTGTCGCTCATGTTTTATACTGACCCCTGCAAAGAGTAGGGGTTACTATGTTTTCACAGGCTGTCCGACTCCACCGCAGACACTTCTCTTCAACACTCTAGCAGTGCCGGTTCTTTATGGATCTATTTTATATTAATGTTGAATGGTTCCTAAGGCACGCCCTACCAGCTTATCAAAACTGGGTCACCTTGACCTATTTGTCAAGGCCAAGTCAAAAAATCAAAAATGCCGTTAACACTGTCGTGTTCTGTGACAAGAACGCGTTTCTAGTTGTGCTTAATGCTTGTAATAATTCTAATGGGCATTGAGAGTATTGATTTAACATGGTAACCTGTTGAGCATTTATGAAGATTAAGTATTAATGGGTTTTAATTGGTAAAATGCTAAATTTAACTGTCCTTATGTTAATTAGGTCACATTTCAAGCTTGCAGCATCAGTGAGGCCCGATACCTCTACGACCAGCTGGCCACATTCTGCCCCATAGTGGTGAGTAATGTAAATTTTTTTAAAACACCCAAATTTAAAGTTTTAATGAAAGCTTGTCCTGTGTCACAAAACTAGAATAATGTGAATCTTCTTTTATATTAAAAAGTAAATCAGTTTAACGCTTCAATTAACCTCATAGCTTCCCAAGATAATGTTGGTATGTAATTTTGTTTAATTAACTACAGTATTCTTAATGAAGCTTGTTGTGGCAAAAAAGTGTCTAGTTCATGACAAGAAATATCCAAATTCATTTTTCAAGTGGTTATGTAGCCTTTAGGAAAAGAAAGCATACCGTCAATCATGCAAAGTAAGTTGTTCCGAGACAGGACCTCGTACCCCGTCTGTCAGCTTTGCATTGGGTAAAAAGTGTCCATTCCACTCTGATTGAACTACCATCCTCTAGCTCTGATTGGTCCCTTATGACATCATCTGTCAGCTTGACCTTGTTTGTTTGAGCTCGATGACATTTTGTTCTATCACTCAGGACATTTCGTTCCTTTTTCAAGTTACTTGGGACAGAGTGGTATGGCCGTAATAAAATAATCTTACACTCACCTCAGGGAGTAAACTACTCATACAATAGTCACATAAATCATTCAATAAGTAAATGGTGGAGTAAATCAATCAATTGCTCTCCTCACTCCCTTCTCTGCTTCCACTCATAGCTGCCATTATTCACGCTTCGCTTTCCACTGGTGTTGTTCCATCTTCCCTCAAAACTGCTTCAGTCACTCCCATTCTGAAAAAACCTGGGTCAGATCCCAATGACTTCAATAACCTCTGTCCTATCTCCAATCTACCCTTTCTGTCTAAGATCCTGGAAAAAGCTGTCTCTTCTCAACTTCACTTCCACTTATCCAATAATAATCTGTATGAGGTTTTCGCCCCCGTCACAGCACTGAAACAGCCCTTATTAAAATTACTAATGACCTTCTCCTCGCAGCTGATTTTGGTTTTCTCTCCATTCTCATCCTTCTTGACTTAAGTGCTGCTTTTGACACCATATCCCATTCCATCCTCCTCAGTAGACTCTCCTCCCACGGTGTCACTTCCACTCCCCTTCTCTGGTTTCAGTCTTCTCAATGGCCGCACTCAATTTATAAAACTCAAATCTTTCACTTCTGATCCTTCCCCAGTCTCCACTGGTGTGCCCCAAGGTTCTGTTCTGGGGCCTCTTCTATTCATCACTTATCTTCTTCCCCTCGTTCTCATCTTCCGTAAATTCAATATCTGTTTCCACTGTTATGCGGATGACACCCAGCTCTACTTGTCCTGCAAACAAAATTCCGCGCTCCCACCGACCTCTCTCATGGTTCACCTCCAACTTCCTAAAACTGAACAGTAATAAAACTGAAAATGTCCTATTTGGCACCAAATGCACCCTTTCGAAAGTTACCAGTTTCTCCCTCACCATCGACAGTGCCTCAGTTTCCCCCTCTCCCCAGGTCAAGAGTCTGGGTGTCATCCTTGATAGCACTTTATCATTCACTTCACACATCAATAACATCACCCGCTCAGCCTATTTCCATCTGCGTAATATCAACCATCTTCGCCCCTCCCTCACCCCTCACACCACCTCTATCCTTGTGCACAGCCTTGTCACCTCTTGCCTAGACTACTGCAATTCTCTCCTCTTTGGCCTCCCACAAAAATCCCTTCATAAACTCCATGGTTCAGAATTCTGTTGCCCCCATCATCACCCGAACTCTTTCCTCTTATCACATCACTCCCATACTGCAAGAACTCCATTGGCTTCCCATTAAGTACAGGATAGAATACGAGATTCTCCTCTACACATACAAATCCATCCATAATCTCGCCACCCCCCGCTCTGCTCCTCAGCCCTGGAACGCCACTTCCTCCTGACCTCCGCAATACAGACTCTCTCCTCATCTTTATTTCCAACCTCAAAACCCATCTTTTCTGCACAGCATACTGTTTGTAACCTTACTTTCAATCTTTTTCTCACCACTCGGCTTTTCATGTTTTGGTTTTTAATTGTGTTATTTATGCTGGTTATCCTGAACTGTTCGTGTTTTATTTGTTTTGTACAGCGCCCTTGGGTGCCCTGAAAGGCGCTTTAAATAAAATGTATTATTATTAATATTATTATTATTATTATTAGAAAACCTTTGCACAGATAGTACACTTTCTGTCATTGTTAGAAACTGTTGGATTTATGAACTTAACACAGTGTGACAATATGTGCAGATGGCCCTCAGTGCTGCTTCTCCCTTCTACCGTGGCTACGTGTCAGATATCGACTGCCGTTGGGGTGTTATCTCAGCCTCTGTGGATGACAGGACTCGGGAAGAACGAGGCCTGGAGGTCAGACAGGCATTTAAAAAGGATATGTAAATATACCCTTATTAGTAAAATTCTCTTAAAGCATTTTTGACGTGTGTGATCATGCATTTCAGCCGTTGAAAAACAACAAGTTCAGGATCCACAAGTCAAGATATGATTCCATTGACAGCTACCTTTCTTACTGCGGGGAAAAATACAATGATATAGAATTGACCAAAGATGATGACATCTACCATCAGCTCCTTGATGCAGGTAAAAGAACAGCAGGAGCAGCATTACTTTCATGTCGGAAAGCATTCCAGTGCATTTGTAGTAAGAGCTGCATGTTTATAATGTGTTCTGTTGCAGGCATTGATAAATTACTGGCCCAGCATATCGCCCACCTCTTTATTCGTGACCCACTGTCACTCTTTGAGGAGAAGATTCATTTGGATGATGAAAATGAATCAGACCACTTTGAGGTACTGGCATATGCATAGTCAATTATACTGCAGGTATTTATTTTAATACATTATGCTTGTGTGTTAAAATACTTTTTGTCTTGTGTAGAATCTTCAGTCAACTAATTGGCAGACCATGAGGTTCAAACCACCTCCTCCGAATTCTGACATAGGATGGAGGGTCGAATTCCGGCCTATGGAGGTATGCCACTTTGCTGAATGCTCATGAATTTGTTTATTTTCTAAATCTTTATCTATTTATTTAGATAAATGTAGGCAGGCTAGGCATTGTAGTCAATAGGTTCTGTTGTCGTACAAAGGTAGTATCAATATAACTCAACATAAATCCATGTATTGTTGTAAATGAAAGAAATTTTCTAACCTGTGTTTTATTTTTTGGATTTCAAATTTGTACTCCTGACAAAAATATGCAAAGTCAGTCCAATATTTTTTTAGAATAATATAATCCGTAACCGCCAAACAGCTGTACACTAACCTGAGGGTGCCAACATCCATATCGATAATCAGTGGAATAGGATACTATTATTAGCAGCTAATAATTAACTACAAGCACTGAATATGGGGTACAATATCAGAGTCTGCTAAAATAGTGACACATATTTTTGCCCCATATGGTTACGTTGTTGTATAGCCATTTTGTGAATGCTAGTTATAGCCTTGTATCTGAATACTGCACCAGTTTCCATCATTTTGGTCCCTAATGTGTTCTATTAGCATGATTATCAAAGTAATTAACAATTGTACACCAAAGGTGAGGTGGATGTCGCCGAACAGTCCCTAAAATAGGACATCAGGACAACTGTTTAAATGAGCGGCATCAACTAAGCCTGAGGTGCTGCATTATTTACATATATACCACACAGGACCATGAAAAGGTAATAAAACAAGATTTTTTAGTTTATTTTTACATATTTTAGGCATTACAGAGGCAACCTGCCTGTGCTCTGAGCACTCCAAGTACAACGCTGTGTAGCTAACAGCATGTTTTTAAAGCCCGTCAGACTTTTACTATATAGTGCATGGAGGCATAAATAAAAGCAAACTAAAATGAGACCATGACACTGTATACATGCTGAACTCATATTTTTATAGCTCATTTATTCAGTTATTATCCTACAGGGAAACGTAGGTAAATCATAATGAGTATACTCATTCAGTTTTAGTATAAGCTATGTGGAAACCCAAGAAAAGCAAACTAAAATGAGGATCTTGTGGTTTATTTTTCCATTTTAAAGCATAAGGAAGATACCGTTTGCTCCAAGTGACCCTTACAAACAACGAATGTTTGTCATTTTAATAAATGATTTATTGTTCAAGCGTTATCCCCTCGGCATAATTTTTTTTTAATCCTCTGATTGCAATCCAATCAGAGTGTGCTCTTCCTCTGCTGTGTGTGTGTGTATACTCATTTTGGATAGTTATACAACTTCAGCATGTTTTATACATTTATACAGCTGTTATAAGCGGAGTATGTACATGTATAACGAAAACATCTCTATCACCCACAGGTTCAGTTAACTGACTTTGAGAATGCTGCGTATGTTGTGTTCATTGTTCTCCTTACAAGAGTGATCCTTTCCTACAAGCTGGACTTCCTCATTCCTTTGTCAAAGGTTTTTTTTTTTTTTTTTTCATGATTTGCTTATTTTGTGTTACTAAGGCTGTAATGTTTTGCCTAACTTTTAGTTTCAATACAATATTGTTTTAGGTTGATGACAACATGAAGGTTGCCCAGAAACGAAATGCAGTACAGGAAGGCTTGTTTTATTTCAGGAAGGACATCTTTAAAGGTTAAGAACAAGCTGTTTATATATGCAGTGATTTAACTTATTTTGATATTTATTTATTTATAATAAAGATACTGACTCCACTTGTATACCACTTATATAAATTAAGAATCAAAATCCTTTCCTATCAAGACTGATGTATGACAGTATTTATCTAAATTTATTTGCTTCAAGGCTGCAATCCATTCTTCGACTCAGCTTCCACAACTGCCCAAAATGGTGTAGGGACTAATGAGGATCATGGGGAGTACACTCTGATGAGCATTGATACAATCATTAATGGCAAGGTAAAGATGCTTAAAACACACTTTGCTCTTTAAAACATTAGTTCAACCAAATATTGCAGATATGCCCTAAAGTAAAGTACTGCTAGTATTTTGATGGTGGTTGCTGCATGCAAAGTAAATGTTAATTGTAACATGTCTTCAGGAGGGAGTGTTCCAAGGACTTGTACCAATTCTGAACTGCTACTTGGAGAATATGGAGGTCGATGTAGACACACGCTGCACCATCTTAAACTACCTAAAACTCATTAAGAAAAGAGCATCAGGTATGCAAAGCCTTACATCTGAAATACCAAATAAGTACATGACTGTCTTGCAACATATGTGAATCCTGGTTTGCAGCAAAAAAAAAAAAAAAAGCAATTTCAGAGATTTTAGAAATTCAGCAGTCCATAATTAGTCAAATGAGACAACCCCTGGCAAAAGATTCTAGGTTCAGCACACTTGAAGAATCTTTCCCCTATCTATATTACATGATATTAAAGAAATTATTAAATTATTACAATTGGTTCAAACAGAAACACAGCATTATGAAAAACTGTCATGATGAACTTTATATATGTATATAAATGCAGCATGATGGTTTCATACTGAGTTTCAAAACTAAAATGCCACTGAATGGTAGTGTCTTTAAAGTATAGCTCATTTTCTCTACTAACATTACTAGCTTTTGCTTTCTGTTCATTGTTAATGATCAAGTGCTGCCATAAAACTTTTTAATGAATGCCTTTTGCATGCTTCTAATTAACCTCAGGAGAACTGATGACCATGGC
>JAOUQZ010000039.1:6287560-6298208 GCA_028564935.1 Neosilurus hyrtlii
TGTATGTAAATTTTAGCATTTGTACATTAGCAAGTTTACTTTCCATTGTAAAATATACTGTAAATTTTGTTCCTTTATTCAGTTTACCCCCCATGACTTGAGTAACGTTGAACATTTTAGATCATGATGAGATTTTCTTCATATACAGTTTTGTTTCTCTTTTTTTGGATAGAAAAGTTATTCTGAAGAAACGTTGGGGTTATTTGAGCTTGTCCCTATATTACAGTAGATATGCAGTGGGGGTAGCCATAGCCTAATGATTAGAGAAGTGGCTTTGGGACCGAAAGGTCGCTGGTTCAGGAAATATGTGGCGGTGGGGAGTGAACTGCACCTTCCCTTCCTCCACCTTCATGGCAGAAGTGCCCTTGAGCAAGGCACCTATCCCCCAACTGCTCTCCGGGTGCTGCGGTGTGTGTGACAGCCCACTGCTCCGAGTGTGTGTGTGTGCTCACTTTGTATGGTTTAAATGCAGAGGCAATAATTTCCCTTGTGGAGTTAATACAGTACAGCAAAAAATAATAATAATAATAATTTTTTAAATTAACCTATAAGTACTTCTTTTAATAAAAATCCATGACTTCGACTAAAGAGGGCGTCTCGGTGGCGTAGTGGTTAGCACATCCGCCTCACAGCAAGAAGGCCTGGGTTCGATTCCCAGCTCGGGCGTTTCTGTGTGGAGTTTGCATGTTCTCAACGTGATTGTGTGGGTTTCCTCCCACAGTCCAAAAAACATGCACAGTAGGCTAATTGGTTGTTTCAAATCACCCCTAGGTGTGAGTCTGAATGGTTGCGTGTTGGCCCTGCGATGGCCTGGCAAGCTGTCTGGGGTGTACCCTGCCCTCGCCCAGTCTTATGGTCAGTGTGTGAGATTCGAGAGCTCTGTGCCCTGTGCTGCGGCACGGTGCTATAATGGTTCCCGAGCCTGGGACTAGGTTCGAGTAGCGCTTTCCCTCCGAGCGTGTTAGGCCGCCACCAAATACGCATACGCAGCAGTTCGAAAAGAGGCGGGCGGTAGCATCGCATGTCACGGAGGGGGCGTGTGCATGCTCACACTCCTCCCTGGTCGGTGGTGGTCGTGTGATAGGAAAGGCAAAAAATTTGATGGGTAGAATTTGGATATGACTAAATTAGGGGAGAAAATGTGGAAAAAATCCAAAAAAAAAAAAAGTTTGCTGAGAGTTGCATGAAACTAGCTGTTGATAAATAACCTCATATCATAACGATTATTATACAATCCCTGAACTCTGTCCCCCTACAGGCTAGTGGTGGGGTCGAGGTGCATTATAATACTGTTACAACAGAAGTCTATAGTCTATAATGATAACAAGGGACAGTGCTTTTGCGCAGGCGCAGTACGTGCCGGCGCCCTAGGAGTGCAGCGCTGTGATTGGTCAGGTGCGACTCCAGACGAATGGGGTGACTTTGGGCACGAGACGGATGGAACGCCTCGTGAGGAGAGTAAACGGGCTGCGTCCTAAACCGCACAGTGCCGTAGTGAATAAGTGAGTGACACTTGGGGCTGTTATAGAAAAGTCCACTCCAGGGACGTGAATGTGTGATATATATACAGGCGCTAAACAACTCATTATCTTTACAATTAAGTTTACAGGAAGTGTTTGTTCTTGGGAAAACAAGTTGATTTTTTTTTATTTCCTCTTAATATCTGTTGTATTAAGTAAAGTGTTTTAATATCGATTTTGTTTTCACTTTAAATCCTGTAGCCATGTAGGAATAGACTTTGTCCTGTCAGGCTATTTATTATGAGGCGTTAAATCTGTTCAGATAGCACGCGCATCCTCTCTCTCTCTCTCTCTCTCTCTCTCTCTCTCTCTCTCTCACACACACACACACTCACACACAGGCAGCAGGAACGAAGACCCAAGCTCGTCCGTCCAGAATAAGGTATGTTCGCTCATAATTTTGGTCACAAAACCAAAAACAAACAAGTGAAAGACTTTCTGTGTGTGTTGTTTCCTCCATGAACGTTAAGTTCACGCGCGTTAAAGTGATGCTGCACCTCATTCAGTCCTCACAGGGCAGTCGGTCTGCGTTCAAATGTCAACATTTTTTATTATTCTTTTGCTTCAAACCTTGTTTTAAAGCCATTTTCAACATAACCTTAACCAAAAAAAACCACATTGGTGAGGGATTTTCAGATTTTCAAAGGGGCTCCTCTGTTTACCTGAGGTGACAGAAACATCTAGAAACATTTTGGTCACGTGGTTTGACAAGTCCCTCTGTTGCGTGGTGATGATGGAAAAGTTACATAGTTACACTGAGTTACAGCAACACGTGACCTGCATGCTGCTGTTACAAGAATACTGAAATCTCCTTATATGGTAATACTAGAAACTGAACCAGCCTGGTAACAAGTATTTGGAAGCTTTTCTTTCCTCGCCGGGATCGTGGTGTGTATATAAGGGGGTTCCTTATCCCAGGAACCCTGCGCGTAGATGGGACGTCATCGCAGGGCACCATGCACACAGTGTAGTAAAGCCCACGTTATAGAAATGTGTAATGTATCACTCGTTTGCCGGACCACTGAATCCTGTTAGGGTTACGGTGAGGCTGGAGCCTATCTCGGCCAACACTGGACGAAGGTACATGATGAACAGCTCGGCAGACGTACGTGCACAAGTAGTCATCCTAGGGGTTATTTGGAACAGCCAGTTAGCCATAAAACTACATGTCTTTGGACTGCTGGAGGAAACCCACACAAGCGCAGGGAGAACGTGCAGCGTCACAGAGAAACTCCCTCGCTGAGCCCAGGACTCGAACCCAGGAACTTCTTGCGGCAAGGCGGACATGCTAACCACTGCGCCGCCCATGTTGTACATGACAACACCGAATACCGTGTTGTTTGTTTGTCCTTTCGTTTCACGGATTGCTCTGACTCAAGTTCCCTTTCATCCCGTTTAATATTTCGATAGGCAAACCAGCATCAGTGCTCTGTTGATTTCAGCCTCCAGCAAGAAGGTCCTGGGTTCAAGTCCCAGGCTTTTCTGTTGGGAGTCTGCGTGCTTTACCCATGCTTGCGTGGGTTTCCTCTAGATACTCCGGTTTCCACCAACAGTCCAAAGACCTGCACTTTAGGCAAATTTTAAATTTTCAAAATTGCCCCTAGGCGTGAATGCGAGTGTTGGTCCTGTGATGGACTGGCGAGCTGTTCAGGGTATCCCGGAATTACATACTCGATATTACTTGTTTATATAATTAGGCAGAAAACTAAATTCTAACAGAGCTGGAGTTGGCTGTGTGCACTTTTCTTCAATTCCTGCATCAAACTACTTCTAAGTGTTTATTTAACAAGTCATAGTAGAATTAGCTTTTGTTTAGGTAAAGCTAACTGGCTGTTATTTTAGCTTTTAGCTATGGTTTACATATCTGTCTGTGGTTGTGTCATACTCCGAATGTTTAAGACATAATATAAACAGTGTATGAATCTCCTGTTGTGACTGTATTCAAACAATGGATTCAATCTGCTGTTACTGTGTAGATAACAGTCTTTCTATTGTCTTTTGTTAAGTTGCTATATGTTGGACTGGAGACAAAAAATAAATAAAAAATCAAATTAATCTCTCTCCTCTCTTCTACAGGCCAGAAATGGAAAACTTCAACTACAGACTAAACAAACACATCGACTCATGGATGGGTCCCAGGGGTAGGTTATCTATCTTCCTGTCCTGCCTTAATTAACATGTAGTGCCATGTGCAAGCAAAGCAGTGTTGGACTATATGACTGTCATGTTTCAGTAGAGCATGTGCAGCTCTCACCCTCTCATGAGCGTCGGTGCACTGCACCATCTCACTCATGTATGAGGGATTCCTTTCTGTTTCAATTCATTTTTATTATGTACTTTGCTTGCACATGGCACTACATGTTAATTATGATTGTGACAGTGACTGTTGAAAGTCTGCACACCTCAATTATAATTGTAGGTTTGTGCGCTTGGTATGCCTTTGCCGCAACTCGTTTTATTGTGCGATTGAACTGATCATGAATTGTGATCTCATGTGAACTTGACCCTTGACCTATGACCTTAGAACCTGTACCAGCCTTTAGTAGTGAGTAGTTAGTGAAAGTTTAGTCACAATCTGGTCAGGGATTCAGGACACAAGAGCGCCCTCAAGAAAGTTTGGACGGATGCGCCAGCAGGGTGAAAACATAATGCTTCCAGCACCATCATGGAGGGCGGAGGCATATTAAAACCAAGATTAGTCATGTCAGCTTTTTTTGCCCCTACATTTAATATGATTAATATCAATCAACAAAATTCAAGTGCATAACCAAATACAGAGGAATGGTGGCCCGGTGGTAGGGTGCTGGCTTACTGATCCAAAGGTCGGGGGTTCAAGCCACACTATCACCAAGTGTCACTGCTGTCCCCCCAGTGCAGCTAACTGGGTTATCAAAGGCCAGTCATGTCTCTCACTGTCTGTGGTGAGATGCATGTAAAAGAACCACTGCTGCCTTTGTCAAAAATAGGCCGTCAGCGTGTTTCTGTTCTGCAATGGCCTGGCGAACTGTTGAGGGTGTTCTCTGCCCTCATCCAAAGTCGGCTGAGATGGGCGCCAGCTGCCCCGCGACCCTAATTAATTACTCATATTTTGCTCATACTACAGCATTAACTCAGTCGTGCACTCGAGTGTACAATCATATTGTACTCATTAAGGTGAACCAGTCCTACTGTAGATAGAACTATGTGGCACATGATTCTTTCTGACATGACCCACCTTGCCCATAAACATGATCACTTTTATGCACCATGGTTGTAGAAGAGTGGTGTCTAATCTTATTTGCAAAGGGCCAGCATGACTGTGGAAGCCATACCAGAGTGACCATTGAAATGCTAGATCAAAGTTCGGTAATCTGGAAAGCTAGAGGTCCTCCCCTCAAAAGCCCTTCCAAACCCACGCCCACCCTGCACATGAGCCCAGCTCTGACGGCAGGTCCGTGCACGGTAGGGTCACGTGTTTTTCAGGATTATACTGGCTAAAGATGACTGGTCATGAGTTTCTTTTTGACCTTTTTCCGATTTCACAACTTATTGATTGCTGTCGGGGTGTAAAGACCATTTCAAACAGTATAACAGTTTAAGTATGCAACAAAAAATTTACCAACCCCAGCTTTTAACATGCAATTGGTTATGATTCCAGCACCCACTTGCACCTTAACTGGTCCTTTGTGAAAATGATTGGACACACATTCAAGCACCTGGAGAGCAGTTGTCAGGTGCCTTGCTCAGGGGTTACTTCCGACCCCAAAAACACCCCCCCGCCCACACACACACTTTTTTCCTGCTGGTTCGAACCAGCAACCTTTCGATCCCAAAGCCGCTTTTCTTGCCATCTGCCCCCAAACAGCCCTACTGATGTACAAAAAAGAAAAGGTTTAATGCATTCCTTTCTGTCTATTCAGACACGTACCTATTGTCTCATGCCAAAGATCCTGTAATTAGTTGATTCCCTTAACCAAGATAGCACGACACTGTAGTGACTGCTTCACTGGGAGTGTGCTTTTTATTTATTTATTTATTTATTTATTTTTCAAACTGTGAAGTCACTAATCATAAAACATGTCAGGGTCTCAAACAGACTGCAAGTCAGAGTACACCATACACCCCTCCCTGGTATCCTGCTTGCAAATTTTCAGTCGAAATAAAAAGCTGTATGACATCATGGCCCGTGTCTGCTTCCAAAGGGACATGTGGGACTACAGCATTCTTTGTTTTATGGAGACATGGCTGTCTCCACTGTGGTAACGGATCATGCCCTTCAACCAACCAAAACATTCACATGTATTAGAGATAGCAATCAGGCAGATCTATAGGTGGTGGAAAATTTTTCTTTTACACCCCTGCTTGCCCGACCTTAAGGGTCAGATATCACACCCATTTTCAGACCTTTATTTTTCATTTCAGACACTAATGGAGCACCAAAGTATGAGTCCTAATCCAAAAAACCTTACAGGTTCCCCATCTTCCTTGAAACACAAATTGTGAGGATAGGCAGTGATACCGCTGTGCATGGAAGGGGAAGTGGGGGAAGCTGGCTTATCAGAAGGCCCAGCACACCGTGATGCGCGAGTATGGCCAATAAAACTTAAACATGTACTACTTAAACATCCTGCTCTGGCTACATTGCAAGATATTATCAGCAGCCCTCATTGTGGCTGGTGAGTTTAATAAGGAAAACCTCACACAGGTCATGGTAGCTTTTTCAATCCCGTGTCCAACGAGGGGTGGAAACACATTGGATCACTGTTACAATCCTTGTCAGGGATATTACAAAGCCACCCCTTCCCCAGTTTTTACCCCTCAGCCGGTTATGGCTGGAGGGGTATTGTCGTTGCCAGCTTTATGAAATTTTGCTTAGGCACTCCCTATGACCTAAACCTGTGCGTAGATTGTCTAATAAAATGTTGATTGTCTGAAACTGTTTGTATGGGGGATGACTTTTGTCCTCTGTGCGATTGAGATGTCCTGGCTGAGGGGTTACGACTTTCTATAGAACGCCTATTTTTGTTAAGGCTGAGCAGACCATCTTTCTCAGTCCAAAATCTAAACAAAGTTTAAGTCAAAAAAACCCTTATCCCAGGCCCAAATTCCACCTGGTAGCATTTTCTCCCAAAGACTTTCACCTGCAGAGCAGAATTATGATGTTGATCATCATGAGCTGCTGGCTGTAAAACTTGGGGAGTATCACTGGCTAGATGGAGCTTCTTATTTCTTCTCAATCTTTATGATCCATAAAATTCTGAAAGATTTAAGCTTAGCCATGCATTTAAACCCACACAAAGCCCAGTAAGTGTTGTCCTTCACAAGGTTTACCTTCAAACTATCCAATTAAACAGACTCAAAAATTGTCAAAGCTGACTCTCTGTCCCATATGCACTAAAACCAAGAGCCTGCACATAGAAGCCATAACCTATGAACCTAGAAGTTTTATAGTATTAACATTCTGTATAATAATTTTACTAAGGTGTCCCCTTCTTGAGTTCTTCTGACTTAATTTTATTTAGGACCAAAACACAATAAACACAGTACAAATAATTTTCATTTCATTTCCCAAACCACTTTATACCTTAATATCGTTGCAAGGTGGCTGGAGCCCATCCCAGCAGACTCTGGGCAAATGTGGGGTACCAAGTCTATCGCAGGGCCAACACACAAATACACCAAGCGGAGATTGAAAATCTAGTTAGCGTAATGTGTAGGGATGTGAATCTAACAACAGCTCACGATTCAATTCGATTCCGATTCTTGGGGTGACAATTTGATTCAGAATCGATTCACGATTCAAACCGATGTTTGATTCATAACCATTACAAACAAAGGGAGCCAATTTCACGACTAACTACATTCTTCTGTAAGCTAGGAACGACTCTTCTATAAGAAAGAAAGAAAGTATATTACTGGACAGCTGGTTTTGTAGATGTACTGATCTGCTTTGCTTGTTCAGTTGAGTTGGTTGGGAGTTTAGTGAAGTGATGGAGTGTGTGTTGGTCAGGAGTTGGTCGTGCTGCTGCTACGTTTCTTTTAGCTCCGGGTGATGGCGTAAGATGTGGGTTCAGGGGTTTGAAGTGTTCCCGAAATACTTGACTTTTATTTTGCACACCGCATATGTCATGTCAACGGACTAGACTGTTTTTTACTATTACTAATGTTTATGTATTTTACTATTACTGGATCTTGAATTCTTTATTAGTGTACTACTGTAGTCAACTGAGTAAAGGGATTTAAGTGTTTGTTCGTTTTTTGTTATCATTGTTTTCAGATCCTCGTGTGCGAGGCTGGCTATTGCTGGACAACTATCTGCCCACCCTGGCCTTCACCATCATGTACCTCCTGATCGTGTGGATAGGGCCTAAGTATATGAGGAGCAGGCAGCCTTTCTCCTGCCGGGGGATCTTAGTGGTGTATAATGTGGTGCTCACCTTTCTCTCCTTTTACATGTTTTATGAGGTGGGTCAAAGGATTTATTTGAGAGATTATATTTATATGCTTTCAACTGTTATGGTTTATTCAGGTCAATGATTAGTGATATAATTACTGATATTGCAGACATAATGTCGAAGGCATTTCAACCTTAGAGTAACTGTAAAGCTACTGTGTGGTTGAAGTAATGGGCGGATGCAGAGATGCAGAACTTGAGGTACAAGTCTCCATTAGGAGTCGCTGGTCGTGCCGGCGTATCCAAACCACGTGGCCGATTTAAGATGACGTAGCAGGAAAACGTGGTCTTGCAGAGTCTGTTTCAACTTGTGTCAGAAGTGCAGACTTCAAACTATATACACGTTTTTAAATGGTGTTGACAGGCCAAGTAAAATCAGTGTTATGGTTAATAATTTAATACATTTAAATTAACTTCCTGTGATGGCAGTTTACAAAGTGTAATATCAGCAAAAAAAAACAAAACCCAAGGCAGTCTGGAGGTAAATGCTGCCATCAAGTGGAGAACAGGAGGAGTAACACAACCTGGAAATGTCAGTGCTAAATTTGTATATAATTTTTAAAATTTACAATTTATATTTGCATTCTAAGTTATAAAAATGGTTCGTTAAACATGTCTTTTTCACAGTGAAAAAACAACCTTTTTTTTGTGGATTTTGTGTTTTTTGCATTATTTTCGGTCCAGTGTGTTAATACAGTATGTCAATATAAAAAGTAACTGTAAGGTCACACAGACGAGGCTGTGCTGGAGAAAAATTATAAGGCAAGGTACGGCCAATAATAACCTGGGTCCTTAAGGGTTAATTAATGAAAATGTAAGTTTAAAGATTTTAACAGTTAAAGAGAAGAGGAAGATGCAGATATTATGCAAGTCATGTCAGTCTTACTGAAAAGAACCATACAACAATATGAATTCTAAAGCACGAAGAAGACGCAGTGGTTCAAGTAATTGTCCTGTCTGCAGAGTGTGACTTTTTAAAGATTGTCCTTGCCTTAAACAAAGCTTTGCATGCTGTTTCAAAGAAACTGTTGTTATATACAGATATAAGGTATAAGATACAAGGTCACTGCACCTTGGCACATGGATTCTGCATATCTCTGCTCTGCACTGAAGTGATGTACACAAGATATGCCTTTTAGCTGGTGCTTAGTAGATGGTGGTAAAGAGTATTATGTAAAATGCTGCTGCAGAATCTCTCAAAGTTTGTTCAGCTGACTGTGAAGGCTATAGCATATGATTTACCTTATGTTTATCTCCATAAAGCCATTAAATCAGCCCTCCTCCATCTGTAGATGGGGTCGAGGTCATCCTGGAAAAGGATCTCTTTAGGATAAATTTGATTGGTCAAAATAGCTTCATATTTATTTTAATTGACTCTTTTCTATAAGGGGACAAGTGGACCGAAACCATGACAACAAACTGCTCCCCAGTATAACAGAGCTACTGTTTTATCTTTTCGTTTGTCACCCGTCTGAAGCTACATTACATTCGAGCCATTGTTCATTGTTTTCTTAACAACACTACTATGTCACATGGCTTTCATAGTAAAAGTGGATGTGAAGAGATTGGGCCCAGGGAACTGGTGGGTTATGATGTTTAATCAACACTTGTGCTGAAGTCCTCTTTATGATCAAGCTAACTATCCACCCCAACACTGCAATCAACTTTTATGGAGATTTTAATTGTGTTTAATGTTTCCTGAATTCCCCTCTGAAGAGGTCAGTAAAAGCACAATTCTAAAAGGGTAAAGGAGGTAAGCAAAAAAAAATCAAAAAAGGTTTCATATCACATGTATATATAAACATAAACAAAGGTTATCTGTGTAGTCATCTGTCATCTGTGTGGCTGGTTTTATTTGACCTAAATTATAAATCTATGTTGGGTTGTTTTCTTTAATGTCTTCCTTTTATGAATTGTTACCGATACAAGCTTTACTCTTAACTGTTCCGTAAACAGTTATCTCACTGGCTAAGGTGCAAATTTAAGAGGATTATTGTGAGCCGGTTTTGGATTTTCATTCGTTCATGCCCCCTGTTTCTCTGCAGCTTGTGACTGCTGTGTGGCAAGGCGGCTATAATTTCTTCTGCCAAGACACTCACAGCGGAGGACACGCTGACAACAGGGTAAAAATCATACACTGCGCACTCAAATGGGACAAACTGGGTCAGATTCTCCACTTTACAAATCCAACCAAATCGTTATTATTCACTCCTGAGACATCAAACAGCATATGGCAGTCTTTCTGTGGTGCTTGTGTGGATGCCAGATTAATGACCTCACTGGCTGGTTAATCAGAAAAGCATACAGTCCACCACAGTGTTGTGAACTTTAGTCTGAATCAGACATGTCATCCTGGTATCTCACACCCTCACACACACACACACACACAGAGGTGCAACCTCATTGTCAGCAGCAACAAGACAATTATTTTCCCTTAAGCGATATAACAACTTTGGTTGTGATAGATGAACCGGACGATTATATAACCTGTGGTTGCAACTATAAAACACAATTAACAACACACAGCATATTAAACAGCATATTATACCATGATGCAGTAAACAGTGTTAGATAATATCTTTGGCAGTTTGATAACAATATCACTTGTATATGTACATATATATATATATACAGTACAGACCAAAAGTTTGGACACACCTTCTCATTCAATGAGTTTCCTTTCTTTTCATGACTA
>JAOUQZ010000039.1:6351756-6391891 GCA_028564935.1 Neosilurus hyrtlii
GAGGAATGCTTCCAGCACCTTGTTGAATCTATGCCACGAAGAATTGAGGCAGTTCTGAAGGCAAAAGGGGGTCCAACACGTTACTAGCATGGTGTACCTAATAAAGTGGCCGGTGAGTGTATATTATCTTAATACATGTATATTGTACATGTTAGAGAGTGTTCAAAAATTATAACAAATGTGACAAAGCTTGTATCTTTTAATAATGTGTATATTATTCAATGCTCCTCGCACCACTTTTGATTACAGTTCTGAATTACTTAGTGAGGACTGGGGACAAGTTTAAAAGTGCTAAGAAGTTGTATTTGTATAGTATTTTTAACAACAGGCTTTTGGTCTTATCATTTACTTTCATCTGATAGTCACTCTTTTTGCATGTGCTCCGATTTCGGTAATTAGGGCTTGTTTTCAGCCATGCAGAGCGAGTAGGGAGTACCTCTATAATTAGCTGTCTCTACAGACACCCACATCCACAGCTACATTACAAGACCTCACAGCTCCATGCTACACAATGCAAAGTAGTAGTTTGCTAACATGTAATAATTAGATAAATGAGTTACCCACATAGATTGCAGATGTGGAGAGATGCCAGCTTTTACAGCATGCAGTAGTAAATGAACAGCTTGAAACTTTTTTCGGTGTTTAATACCCTCTCTCAGTTACATGTAACAACAGCCGAAATGTGCTGCCGACCAATCATTAAGGAAGACGTGGTGGGAAAATGTATCAGTATTATAGGAAAATGAAATGATGCTTCATTTCCTATAAAATATTTTTACAAATTTACCTAAAAGGATTCAAAAGGATCAGTGCTGCCACCTCACTACTGGAAAATGTAATTTAATAATTATTTCTTATGTTGTATTGATGCTAATTCCCAACTGAGCATTTTGAATCATCTCTCCAAAAAAGTGAAAGGAGAGCTCCTGTCAAATTCAGTTCCCTGCTTTTTTTTTTTTTTGGTGAGGGACTGTTTGCTTTATGCCATCATTCAAAATTCTTTTCCGTACTAAAGCTAGAATTACTCCGATCAGCCATAATTTTTAAACCACTGGGAAGGAAAGTGAATAATAGTGATTATCTCGTTACAATGTCATCTGTTTTGGGGTGGGGTATATTCGGCAGCAAGTAAAAAGTCAGTTCTTGAAGTTGATGTGTTGGAAGCAGGAAAAATGAGCAAATGTAAGAATTTGGGTCAAGAGTCTAATTATCATGGCTAGGTAACTGGGTTAGAGCATGCTGGTCCCTGGTATACA
Source organism: Neosilurus hyrtlii (assembly GCA_028564935.1). NCBI lineage: Eukaryota > Metazoa > Chordata > Actinopteri > Siluriformes > Plotosidae > Neosilurus > Neosilurus hyrtlii. The sequence continues at coordinate 6,353,013 of JAOUQZ010000039.1, forward strand.
CTGGGTAGGTCTAGGTTCAGGCATCATGAAATCATTTAAAAAAACGCTAATTTAGCCTTGATTTTAGATAAAAACCCAAACAGTTGGGATTGGCTCCAGCTTCCCCTGATAGATCATGGATAGATTACTAAACCGCTATGACATTTTTACTGCAAAAATTCACATAGCAAAAATAGAACGATCAACAACAATGAAGCAGTATTAATGTATAATTACTTAATTATTCATGACTTTGTTTCTGTTCTTATGACAATTGAGGTTCATAAGCCACCTGTTGGTTAAAGTCAGCGCATTCATATATTCATACATGAAGTTTGTCTTTTTATATTTTATATTCTGTGTATAAAACATTTGTCTAGCTGGAAATTAGAGCAAAAATTGTGTTTGCTAATTTTTAGTTCCCGCCCACAAAGTGTCTCGGGAGCTATATGAATGGATTCTGTCCGTCAGTCCATCTATCTGGGGCTTTCAGACTTGGTATGCTATGAGTGCTGAGGCTGAGCTGGAACTTGCTATGCTTGTTGGAAATTGGCGTGATCCTTTCGGTGGACCCCTATGGTCTGTTTATTAATTTAGACTCTAGACACATTAGCGTTCATTCTCAGGTCCTGCCTCTGCCTCTGTTTTGTCAGTTGCGTCATCAGTTTTCATTTTAGTGCTTGATTAGTTTTGCAGTTTCCACCCTTCTCTGTGTCTAAGTATCTGTGAAAAGTCTTGTTTAGTTGATGCACATTTACAAGCCTGCATTTTTTCCGATATTTGATTTTCCGATGTTGTGCTTCTGGATTTGCCCTTTTAATACCGCCTGCCTGCTGCAACATATATTTTAGATTGTAATGATGAATAATTGTCTTTAAGAAAGCATGTATTGTATACAGAGACTTGTGGCGTTTAAGATGTGGATATGATGTCATGCACTACAATGATTTCTGGTTGTTTCTCACAGCAGTAATGTTTAACAGTGTTTTTTAAAAAATAATTATGACTGATTTTCAATCATGATTGTGATTTTATCACACTTTTGGCAGGCTTGTCTTCTACCTATATCTATAATATCACAGCCATCCAACATTCACAATTTTCTCACTGTAGTTGCAGCAAATTCCCACCTGCTAGCTAAGTTTTTGCCTTTGGGGGTGAAGGATCACACATGCTACTTTTGACACATGAACACATGTGCACTAACTTTCCTGTTCTCTTTATATACGGTAACTCTGATGAACAAGTACAGGTAATTTCCATGCGTCCCGTTTAAAAAACAGGGTCAACTATGCTTTCATGGACTTTCTTGGACTCTTCAACACATATGAGTGGGACAATCAGGATTCAGATTCATAATCTGTGATTGATGGGGCAAATGCTTAGACATATAATAGCTCTTGATTGTCAAGTACATCTTATGATCTACAGAAATTGGTAGTGCCACTAGATTTGATTAACACAGCATGTTCATTTAAAAGATTGCTAAGAAAGTAAAGATATCTTCAGCAGTAGTGAAAGTTTAATCAGACCAGTAAGCGCTGCTCTATCCGGGGATGGACTCTGTCCCTCTAGCCCTTTGTCTCTTCGTCACGATGCCCTGCCAGTGTATCACATGACCTACACCTTCTATATCCACCCTGGGACCTGAACGGAAGTGGGTCTTGTTCATTCATCCAGCCCAGAGTAAGCACCAACATCTGCATCATTTGTTACCCAGCTAATGTCTCTTCACTGCTTTTAGTTTTTTGTTTGTCATTGCTAAAATAATAATTACTAATAAATAAAAAAGTAAAGAGATTATCATGTTCTGTAGCAAATGGTACTGAACAAGAGTTTTCTTTAAAAAGAAAAAGTAAAAGAAATAAAATCATTCTCATTTCTTCAATAATTATTTTAATTTTTTCCATCAGAATTTTGGCAACATTGCTAAAATGATATGGTCATTAAATACAAGCACCACATCAGTTTCGTCTGCAGAACATCTTACACATAATGTTTAATTCATGCTTCAAGATTAGATGAATCCATCACTCGATGCAATCAGTGGCTCTGCTATGCAGTTATCTTTACTAATGTTGATACTAAGACTGTCGGAATGCTAAAGAATGGGGCTAATATGCCAGTGTTGATATGTACCTTAGTTCCGCAGTGAGGCAATCGTCTACTCTACAAGATGAAATTTCTCTGTGGTCCTCGGAATACAGTGCAATATAACACCAAAAACAATTCCAACACTGCTATATTTATATGACTCCCACACTTTTTTAAGTAATGTGAAACTTAAAATGAAAATTAAAACCAAAAAAAAAAAAGCATTCTGTAAATTAGAAAGTAAGAGAACCAAACAGCACCCAAGAAGACATTCAATTAAATTGAGAAACCTAATTAAATTACCTCCTTAATGAGCATTTCTTCTCACTTGGCTATATTCGCTAGGTGTTTGGCGATAGTGATTTGTCAACACTTGCTACTTTGCCTTTGTGAGACAAAATGTTTTTGACATTTTTTTTTTTTTTTTTGCCTGGCACAACCACTCCCAGAGATCACATCTCTTTGCTTTAATGTCCTCACAAACAGAATCCACACAATGACATGATTTAAAAAAAAAAAGCCGTCTTTGCCAGGAGCGAGGGCTACGGAAAGGAGCGGCATCAAAAATCGACGATGCACTGCAGTCCCATTCCTTATTATATTGGTGTGCACAGCACTAGAGCTCATGAACGTCAACCTTTATGACGGGTATCCAGGGGTCTAAACATGGATTCCGGTGTGCCATTCCGGTGGATTCCCTAACGTCTGTAAACTAACCGTCTGCACTGTCCAGTTCTACTGTCTAATATACTGTGATAAATACTGTTATTGTAAAAATGTCATGAGTGCATCACCGCATGAAAAGCATTTATAATAATATTTTTAATGATTACCAATCAAACAGTTAATGAATTACTTGTTGCCATGGATATAGGTGCTATTAGTTGCCTGCTTAATATGAATGACTTGCTTATTATTGAGTCAGTGGTGCTGATGCAAGGAAGGACCTTCATTATCAGTCACCAAGTAACAAAATTATGATACAACTATAAGTGTGTGATATTTACCAGGGTCGGGATACCAGAAAGACAGTCGGACAGCTAATTTTGATCATTCACCATCTTTTTCACCTTTTTTCCCTCAGATTTTCACCGGTTTGATTCTCTTTTGTGTCACTTTGAGACACACATGCAGACGCACATGGCTTGGCAGCCGTCTCTCTTCCTCTTTGATTACCAGCCACCTGCAAGAACACAAAAGACACACAGAAATACCTTGGTGGTAATTAAACCCAGGTGCAAATCTTCACCGTGTTATCTGCTGGTTCATGTTGGCCCTGTGATGGATTGGCAAGCTGTTCAGGATGTTTATATCGTACATATGCATATATGTATTGTACATCATGACATTGATATAGAATCCAGTTTACTTTAAATAATTATCTGGAGCTCACATAGTGTGGCTGGTGGTGTAGTGGTTAGGGTGTTTGACTCATGATCAGAAGGTCATGGTTTTGAATACCCGTTGGACCCCCACCGTGCTAAGAACCTTGGAAAAGGTCCTAACCACAAGTGTACCCCTGTCCATCCATGGGTACCAGTAAAAATACTGGGAAGAAAACGTGTGGTGGATTGGCATCCCATCCAGGAAGAGTTCAACTCCTAGTCGCTTCACGCTACAGAAACCGGGGATAAGCCCTGGCCAAAACAGACTTCCCTTACCTTTACACTTAGGGGCCAAGAACCCTCTGATATACTACATCTACCAGCCAGGCACTTTTTTCCCTGTACTTTCGCAGCATCGGTGTAGTCTAAGACACTCAAAGGAAAGTGATATCCACCCTCTTTCATACACATAGCTAGTCATAATTGGCTAATGTCCCTCCCACCGAGTATGCAAATTTGTCCTATTAAAAAATAGTGAAAAATTGCTGGAATTTGATGTTGGAACCCTGTGTTTAAATTATAATGAGCCATTCGAAAGTGTGCTTCAGTAGTTATTGCTTGCTATGATTTTTTTTTTTAATTTTTATTATTAATAAGCAATGCATCAAACAGAGGGCAGAAGATAAAGTTAGGTCATGTTTGCACTCAATGTGTATTTATGACTTGCATAAGAGAATGTTTCCAAAGTCTGGAAGAAGACTTAGCCAAGTGGGATAAATCCTAAAAAGCGTGGAGGGGGCCAGTACTGCAGTGATCCATCATCAGTCAGAGGGAACTGAATTAAAATGTTCTTTTGTGTGAGTGCTGGAAAGCCTCCAGCTCACATCTTAGGAGCTAGCATAAGCTGGGGTATGGCCCACGGTTGTATTTACTGTACTCCAGACTTTCGTTCTCAGTCCTTTTTTTTTTTTTTCAAACTTCTGTGCTTACACAAAAGGGCAGACAGAAAGAAAGAGAGAGAGAGAGAGAGAGAGAGAGAGAGAGTAAATATCTGTACTGTCTGGATAATTTTATCACATTTTTATTACAGTAAATGAGTGATATTTAACCCTAAGCTTAAAGTGACACAGTAATGTATCATGATAATCATTACCCTGCACATGACACTAAAGTACATTACTACATTTGACAGATAAGATTTCCTAACTTGTACTATTACACCCCCACACCCCACCACCACCACCACCACCACCACCACCACCATCATTTTGGATATTTCCTTTAATCCCTTTACTTCGTTTATCCCAGAGTGAGATGTTACATCACATTTCTTATCAAATTACAACTTGTAAACTGTGTAGCTATTCCTTTAAGCCAACACAAGTTTTTTTTAACCTTTATTAGTGATACTGTTTCATGGCCTCTAAAAACAACCCACAACTTCCTCTACTCACATGCTTAAAAGTAAAAAGAAGGTTTTAAGATTTTGTTATTTGCATTCAAAATGTAACAGTACAATACCATGCAGTCAATGTGTGATTTACCTAATTCCAGATTGCTATACATGTCTCACATCCAAATTATACTTACAAGTAGTTAATTTTATATAGGTATTATAAGATTTTAAGCTAATGAAGATTTATGAAACTAGAAATGCACTCAGAGAGTGCAGACCTCCACCAAGGTAGTGCAATCTGTAAATATGTCAATTCATGCTTTACATGCAATGCCCACTAGGTAGAGACATTTCGTGATCTAAAATGTGTAATTTTGCCCTTTTGCACAATGTTAAAAAAATCCTTCAGAACCCTCCTGGATCCAGATCTGGTTCCAGATCATGCACAAAATGTGACCAGTTCTTTGTTGGCCCAAGACCCACATTTCATAAAGATTCTGTGTATTCAGTTGTTGTGGCCATAGACCCACAGACAGAAAGACACACATGACCAATCTCATTACCCCTCAAAAAGTTGGAGGTAAAGGGCAAAACTCAATATTAGAGGAGCTGTGTTTATTATTATTTTATACATAGATGGGTTTCAGCGTCCTTGAAAACCATCGTCATACGATACATAACAGTTAATCACAATTAACTCACCGGTGTGTAGACATGGAACAACCATCTGAAATTTAACCTCTCCAAAAGTTGATAGGTTCGTCCTATACAGTGCAGTGGGGACACGGGACAACCACCCAAAAAGAAGTCGATGGGTTAGTTCTATAGTTTACAGCGACACACAGACATTGGCTGGACATGGGACAACCATCCAAGCCATATTCCATGTCTATGGTGTTCTCTTCACATGGGCCTTTAGCCCGTGTTGGTGTTCCACTACAGGGGAAGGCTCAATGTAAATATAAAGCCAATGTGTGATTCGGGATCCTTAATTATTTTTGCACTCATGTTGATACTTATTCATTTAATATTTAATTAATCAATGAATGAAATCACAGAGCACTGTAGTATTGCTAATTTCTTGGGCCAGTGACACATCCATGGCTGATTAGTGAGCAGAACATGGGGGTTATTAAGTCATCTTCAGTTCTAATAGCTGGGAAACTACAGTTGAAATATTAGCAACTTGCCATACGCTGTCGAGTCTCACAATTTCGAATGAAAATTTATTCAAGATTTAACAGGCATCCGTTGAGACTTCAGGTGTTTACTGGAAGTAGAATCGCTTAAAACTTCGCAAAAAAGTCAGGAATACAGCGCTTTCGGTTGTTAGTAGTTTAGGTTTAAAGAATTTGTTTCAACACATTGTGACCAGAACAATCAAACAAACAAATAAATGTATAGATAGATAGATAGGAAAAGGTGTAAAAAACACTCACTTACCCATTTGAGGAACTGCTTTATCCTACCAGGGTTGTGGGGAGGCTGGAGACTATCTCAGCCGACACTGGGAGAAGGCGGGGTACACCTTGAACAGCTTGCCAATCCATCGCAGAGCCAACACACACACACACAACCATTCACACTTACACCTAGGGGCAATTCGGAAAAGCCAATTAGCCCAATGTGCATGTCTTTGGACTGTCGGTGGAAACCACATTACCCGGAGGAAACCCATGCAAGCACAGGGTGAACATTTAACGTCCACACATAATCGAACCCAGGACCTTATTGCTGTGATGAACATGCTAATGATTCCACCACCGTGCTGTAGTGTTATAGCTAAGGTAGAATTAGCAGACCATGCTTGCAGTACTGACTTTCTTACAGTGATTCTGAGGAAAGAGTGGTTCAAAATATTAAATTCAGAAAGAAAGAAAGAAGGAAGAAAAGAAAGAAGGAAGGAAGAAAGAAAGAAGGAAAGAAAGAAAGAAAGCAATAAAAAGACGGAAAGAAAGAAAGAAAGAAAGAAAGAAGGAACGAAAGAAAGAAAGAAAGAAGGAATGCAAGGAAGAAAAAAAGAATGAAGGGAAGAAAGAAGAAAAGAAGGAAAGAAGGAAAGAAAGAAAGAAAGAAAGAAAGCAATAAAAAGAAGGAAAGATAGAAAGAAAGAAATAAAGAAGGAAGGAAAGAAAGATAGAAGGAAAGAAAGAAAGTAAGAAGGAATGAAAGGAAGAAAGAAAGAAAGAAAGAAGGGAAGAAAGAAAGAAAGAAAGAAAGAAGGAAAGAATGAGAGAAAGCAATAAAAAAGAAGGAAAGATAAAAAGAAAAAATAAAGAAGGAAGGAAAGAAAGAAAGAAAGATGGAAAGAAAAAAAGGAATTTCCTATTGTTTACTTCTTTTACCCAGTTTTGCTTCTTTGACTGTCACTTGCTTGCTGTAAAAATCCCACCTGTGTGGCCATTTAAGAGCCAAGATAAATTTTGTCTGGACAAGCAGGATAAATTTCATCTGTACACATCTCTCCCATGAAATAAGTCATGTGTGCTTCTGTGCTGTTACCTGTGGCATTTGCTGTGTGAATAATGAGAGTGTCAACGGTGATGAATGTCACTTGGTAAGTGCGTATGCCTCAGCCAGCAATGACAGTAAAATCTTCCTTTTCTCAATTTTTGTCTTCTCTAGAACCTAAAGAACAAGTGTGTTAGAAAAGGCAAGGATTCCCCGCACCCCTAAAGAGCCTCGGTTGTGCCAAGTTTAAGAAAGGCATGTCAGTGGTGAAGTGCGACACTTGACAGGCCTTGGGAATATCGAAATAAACAAAACTTACAGTAATGATGGGAAAGTGTGTGTCACTCAGGAGCTGCTCATGGTTTAAGACATGCATGCCAATGTCAAATTCTGCTCCTGGATGACCTGTAAGAGCATTATATCCACTGACAGGTGAAGTGATAGGATAAAATAACATTGATTATCTTGTTACAGTGGCACCTGCCGAGGATCGGGATGTATTAGGCAGAAAGTGAACAGCTGGTTTTAGAAGTTGACGTGTTGGAAGCTGGAAAAATGGGCGAGATATATTGAAATGGCTGAACGACTGGGTCCATTCCTATCCAGAATGGAAGATTATGTGTTCTAGCGTGTTGTGTAGTAAAATGTACATTTGCATTCATTCACAATAACAAAACTCCCATTATTAATTTACGAGAAGGTTCATATTCATAATAAATTCATATTTATTTTGATTTTGTACCCATTTGTATTTCATGAATATATTATTTCCAAAAATGGGTTATACAGCTTGCTTGTTACTCAGAAGGGTGTCACATCCTTTTCTATAATGTATTATTTCCTGATTGCACATAAACATTCCGAGTGCCCTGAATCAGTCAACCTGAGTTTTCCAACCTGGCTTATTTAAAGGTACTCTAAGTACGTGAACAGAGTTTTTATTGAAACTGACAAGTGAAAGTTGTATTGGTTTGGAGAGGGGAGGGGGCACTCCTCCTCCTCCTCCTCCTCATCATCATCATCATCATCTTTTTCCCTTTAATCCGGGGTGGGGTCGCGTGGGCAGCAGCCTAAGCAGTAAGGTCCAGACGTTCCTCTCCCCAGCCACTTCCTCCAGCTCTTCCGAGGGGACACGAGGTGTTCCCAAGCAAGCCAAGAGACATAGTCCCTCCAGCATGTCCTGGGTCGACCCCGGGGTCTCTTCCTGGTTGGATATGTCCGAAACACCACACCAGGTAGTCATTCATGAGGCATTCTAATCAGATGCTGAGCCACCTCAACTGGCTCTTCTCAATGCAGAGAAGCAGCGGTTCTACTCCGAGCTAGAAATTCTGTCCATAAAAATAATTTTTTATCGCCTCGAAAACACTTAAATCTCAGGTCACCAAAGGACAAATAATTACTGAAAATCTATTCAAAAAGGCCAACCAAGAAATCTGCATGGCAGAATGATTAGTCAGGGATTTGTCCTCTTTTATTCACTTTCCTTTTCTGACAACACTTCACAGCGATTAGCCAGCTTGCAATCTATTTTTGAGTTCTGGATGACTGGCTGTTTACTTGAGATAGGTTGTAGCCATCTAGTGGAAGGATGATGAATTACGTTTCATGGTAATGGTTGATGCAAAGAATGTACGATAATCATATTCCCTGAACGCTTCCTCTCGTGGGCCACATAAAATGACTTGGCAGGCCACATTTGCCCCGCTGGCCTTGATTTTGACACCTGTGATCTAGAACCATCCCTGGATGTCAGCTTTCCTCTCTTTTAGAGCTTCTTGTAATAATTTTTTTTCTGGCCAGGCCCAAGTAAAATCCATACAAGAGACTTCTGCAACTTGCTGCTTGTTTATGCACATTGACTAATTTCTTAGCTGCTTGCCCAGACACTTGTAGTTTAGTCACATAAATTTATATTGATTACTGAAAGAGCATTGGGCAGATCACGCCCTTGTTTCCCATAAAAAAAGCAATTTAAAATTGTAAATGGAAGCAAAAGAATTCCAATGGGGATTTGCAACTTGCTAACCAATCATGAGAATATTAATAGAAAGTACAGAGTATCAATAATTATTTGAGCATAATGCAAATACAAATATCCAACAAAATAGAATGAGCATGGTGGTTAGTGGTTACAGCCCTATATTATTACTAAAGTAAGGAACGCTTTATCTACAAATGCATCGTTGCCGATACACCTGCATTATATTTCTGCTAGAGCTTTATGTAACTTCCACTGGCGATCACCGGTGGAAATTGTCGGTAAAGTTGGCACTCGGTCAAATGTAACAACCGTAAATGTAACGGCTCGGTGATAAAGGGTTCAGACATCTCCAAGCCTCTACACAGCAACATCATCTGGAGCAGTTCAGAATCAAAATGTATCCAATCACATGACAAAAACATAAAACATTTAATAAAATACATCATACTTACTCACATACGGCCAGCACTACCGATTCTGAAGGCCCAGGGCAGATTACATTGACATGGCTGCACATAGTGGCTGAAATCTCATTGGACAAAAAAAATCGAACATCCACATAAACGTACTCGAAGCAGTGCAGCCAAGAGATGCTAAGAAATAAGGAGAATAGATGGTGGGGAATAAATGAATACAAATTCATGAAACAAATGAATATTTTATATGAGTAAGGCCTCCCTATGCATTAAGCTATTCAGCAAATGAGTGAGTGATTGTGTACAGTGGAGTGATTGCATGTCTTGCAGATTATTCGCTGAGATTTAATTTTTGTCTGCTTGGAAATGTCTGTTTTACTCTATCTACCTCTGTTGGCCTTGTGGGCAGGGGTGGCTCAGTGGTAAATGCTCTGGGTTAGGGTTCGAAAGGTTGGGGGTTCAGTCCTTAGCACCACCATGCTGCCAATGATGGGCCCTTGAGCAAAGGCTTTAACCCTCAGTTGTATGAAATGGATAAATGTGAGTCAATCTGGATAAGGGTGTTGGTTAAATTCTGTAAGTGAAATGATAATGACTGAATAATGTAATATGAACTACTTTGTGGTAGTTTAGTCTTGTCGATTCAAAGACTTCTGTGCTTTTGAATGTAAAAAAATAATCCCTACAACTTTTCAATTCACAGTATTAAGTCATGGTGTGTGTGTGTGTGTGTGTGTGTGTGTGTGTGTGTGTGTGTGTGTGTGTGTGTGTGTGTAATTCCCAAATTGCAGTGTCTTTGTCAACTTACTCTGTATGGGTAGCCAGTGCCTACATCCAGAGCCCATTAGCAAGAGAAAGAAAATAAAATCAATCAGATCAATGTGATCCCACAGGCTAATTAAAGAGGCTATTAAAGTGACAGCTGTTGCTATAAAGCCATTTAATATTTACATAAGCCACACTATCATGCAAGGATTAGTGTTCTAGAAATAAAGGAATGAGCAGTTACATCATATTTTAATTGCTATCCAGACACAGTTTTGATCACCGAGTGGATAAGAACTATTGCAGATGTCATGCAGGGAAACTAAACCTATTAAAATAGGGCTTAAGAGAGAGAACTGAAACTAAAAACAACGATTTTTGTTGCACTCAGAAAAAAAATGCGTTTTTTTGAGAACTAATACTCAACTGCAAAACTTTGGAGTCGATGTGACACACTGAAAAGGATTTGCTTCATGCACACATACACATCGATCAAAGTTAAATCAGCATTCAAAAGTTTTAGTAAGTTTCTGGTTAGAAATGCGATCAAATCACAGCCGGACAAAACAGACCAAGTTGCAAAAACTGTGTTAAGTGATTTAAAAAGTCCTGAAGAGTAAACGATGCACATAAATCCATACAAAACCATACACAGTACAATAGGTAGTAAAATGCTTAGTACGACTGTCCTAAAATGTGAAAAATAAAAACTATCAATAACAAGAGGAAAACAACAATAAGAATAATTATAACTGAAACTATTTAGGGACCTTATAGTTAAAGGTCAATATAAATATAAAAATGCAAAATAGAAAATAAAATAAAATATATCAAATGAGTTGAAATATAAAATAAAATATAGGTTACAAAAATATAAAAATAAAATATAAATGCAATATAATGAAATGTAAATGCAGTAAAAATGTACAGGTATTATTATCATTATTTATTTATTTGTTTATTTGTTTATTTGTTTATGCATTTATCTAGTTATCTATCTATCTATCTATTTATTTATTTATTTGCTTATGTATCTATCTAGTTATCTATCTATCTATCTATCTATCTATTTATTTATTTTAAAGGTGGCGGTAGCGCGTGCGCATGTAGCCACTCGGAGCTCTCATCTTTTTCCGTTTCTTTTTGTGTTTTCGCTCCTTATTCAAGGCTATCTAAAATTCTGTGTATATAATTGACTTGTGTGTATTTTTAGCTCTTGACGGTGTTAATTGCAGTTCATTGCCTTGATTTTACCTTTTTAAACTTAAAAATTAAAAAAAAATAAAAAATAAAAAATAAGTCTGAAAAAAAAAATTTCAAAATTTTGTTATGTGTGAACATAATGACATATAAAGAATCTTGAATCTTGAATCTAATACCATCACCTCACTTTAGTCCAAGTCTCATTCTGTAAACATGAGCATTTGAAAATACTCTCACGCTGTGGAAAATCTTATCTTATAATTGTCCATAATGTTGGATTGTAATTACTGAGCTGTTAATTAATTTAGCCTCATTAAGAAATACTTCTGCATTAGTGCTGAATAATAAGCTATTTATAAAAAATATATATTTATATAATTTATTATGTATTTATTAAAAAAATACAACTAATTAATTAATCAGGTGCATTAGTTATTAAAATAATTGGTCGTTGCAGCCCTACACTTTAATATCTGTGATGGTATTACAATAATAGCGTTCTTAAATTTACATGTCTCACATAGTTTGACTTCATTTCTCATCCCATAACCCCCGTTTGAATCTAAAGGCTTTTACTCAGCACTGTTTGCAAATGAAAAGTAGAAGTAACTCTTTAAACGTCACCATATATAAAAGAATAAAGGTATGAAAGCAGTTTTTGCTCTAGGAGCGAGGCAGAATATATACATTTGATCAAACTTTAGAACAGATCTTTAGTAGATTTTTATGTCCTGTGATATGCAATGATTTGTTGAAAACTGACCTACCACGATTTTCAGAGAAAGTCATCTGTCAATTAAAAAAAAAAAAAAATCTTCTTACTATCGATGCTACTTTTATTCCATATATTATCACTTTTCGTGAAATGAGTCTAGACTTAAGAAAGTGGTTTGTTAGCAAACCCTCCAGACATCAGAATTAGGGGACACCTAAAACTGAAGTGCAATTTCTTGGAAGCCAAAAATGTTGCGTTTGGTGGCGAAAAAACTGTCTACTTTCTGAAAATTAAAAATGCTTTCATTCCAAATGTTGGTTCCTTTCATGGAATCTTGTCTTGCTTAAACATAAGTAAAAGCCAGTTAGCTTAGGTAAGCTTAGCGCAGAACGAGTCAAGACATTCAATACATTTTTTTTCTTCCCGTAGTGACGTTTCAAGTCACAGGATGTTTTTGAAATGTGGGTGTTGCATTGAAAATTCAGTTACACATGTATGCATATGTATAAACATTCATAAAAGACACACGTAGTTATTAAGTGTAAATGAATGTGCGTGGGAAAAAGCTAATGAATAATAATGTTAAACAGGCAGCCTTTGCTTCGCATTGTTGTTGCTATTGTTGTCGTACTGAATTTCTTGACTGGTGTGTGCTTTTGGGAAACTACTTAAATATTCTGTTCTGGCTTTTCTTGCCTCCTATTACTGCCTGGGTTCCTTTTACTCTTTGGTGAGGTTCTGACCTCACTAAAGCCACCTGAGAGAGGTATGTGACTGCTACTCATTTATTCACATCCAGTCATCTCACACCTGCACTGCCTGGGGACTCGTATTAACACACATTGATTACTGAAAGGCCATTGGGGTGATACACATTGGTCTCTTAAAAAAAAAAAAAAACATTAAATCCTGTAATGAAATTGTAGGCAAAAGTCAGGGAACTTGTATTCTGATATAAACAGGAGTCTCAAGGATCTTTTTAATAAGAGGTGGATTTGAAGGAATGGCGTGATGCTGCATATGACTTGTGAGTTGCAGCTGTTGGTGAATTATAACGCAAGTAAAATTTGTCACTTTAGGTTGGCAGTTTCAAAGTTTTTCAGTGGATCTGGACTATTTGCCACCAGACTGACCACATCTATATAAGATATAAAAAGAGTCGATGACCTTTACTGTCTAGTCTGGTAGGAGACCGTATTACTATTTAAAGGAACTGCACTTTTAACACTGATTTACTAAAAAGGATCATATAACTTGCCTTGTATATATGGCGATATATCTGCCAACGTTGTTCATTTTCTAAGCCGCTTGATCCCAATTAGGGTCGCGGGGACGCTGGGGCCCATCTCCGTCGACTCAGGGAGAGGGCGGGGTACACTCACGACTGTGGACTGCTCACCAGACCATTGCAGGGCCAACACACACACACAACCATTCACACTCACACCTGGGGCAATTTGGAACAGCCAATTAGTGTACTATGCATGTTTTTTGGACTCTGGGAGGAAAGGAGTACCCAGAGGAAACACACAGAAACACGGAGAGAACATGCAAACTCCACACCCCAACCCACGCCCGGCAATCGAACCCGGGACACTCTATGCTAACCCTGCGCAAACCCAGTGAGGCTATTTGTGAAAAAATAGTGCTTTTCTCTTTGGAGTTTGCTCGTTTGCATTGCTTATTTTCTCCACGTACTTCGGTTTCCTCCAGAGTCTAAAAACGTGCATTAGCTGTACTGGCTACTCAAACTTGTGTGAATGGTTCTTTGGTCTTTGTGTTATTCCTGCAATGGATTGGCAGCCGGTTCAGACTGTACCCCTCCCCTCCCCTGGGATTGACTCCAGCTGGCCCCACAACCCTGACTGAGAAGAGGTACAGATAATGGATGGAAAGATCAATGGATGAACATAGGGGGAAGTAACACAGCTCTTTTAAACCACACAATACACATGTTGAAATTTCAGATAAGGTCAGAAAACTACAAAAATCTACTCTGGGGCAAAACAGTTGGTCAGCTCACCTTTGTTTGATGGCTTCATACCATCCACATTTCTCTTGATCACATCCCAGAGGTTTTCCACTGGGGTTCATGTCTAGAGATCGGGCTGGAGAATGTAGCGTTCCCAGAGTTAGGGAGCATTGCCAGAGCAGAAGGAAGCAAGTCTTCTACCAGGATAACCTAGACATGGCTTGATTCATGCTTCCTTCACAAATAACACTCCGCCTCACTCCAGCCTTGCTAAAGCGCCTCCAGATCATCACCGATCCTTCATCAAATTTAACAATTCAAACAAACTTGTCTGCCTCGCCTGGTCTCTGTCAAATTATTATTATAACCATTAGACACCCAAGTCGTGGGACGGGCTGAAAATTGGACTCATCCGTGAAGAGCCAATCCTGATGGCCTTTATTAAGCTGGCTCACTGATGAATGGCTATTTTCTAGCGTTGCATGACTTGAACCCTCCCAGGAAGAGCCTGTTACGAACCGTGCCTGCAGTGCACATAACCCCAGCTGCCATTTGCAATTCCTTTTGTAGGTCATGTGAGGTCATCCTACATTCGCAGGAGCTGATGATCATCCTGGTCAGTGAAGAGTCATTAGACTGTGATCAGGAGGATGATGGATGGTCACAAGCCATCAAACAAATCTGAACGGATTGAATTTTCGTGCCAGGAGTGACATAAAGTCATGCAAGAGCAACGTTAAAGGGAAACATAAAAGCTGTGACTAAACTGTCGGGGTTAGTCCACTCAGTATTGATTTCTGAACTCGTCTGAGGTTCAAACACTGGTATTGATTATAAAATCTTTTTTAATGCATAATTCAAGTTGTGAATATGCTGTCTCCTTATTATTTTTGATCACATTATTTTCTGCAATTAAATGTTCTAAGTAATAAGATCTTTATGTGGAATTTGGTGTAAATGTTGTCAGTAGTCTCTAGCTTTCCCCCCATGGCTGTATTTGATTATGTGATGTACATGTATATGCTTTTCAGGTGGATACTGATCAGCTTTGTGGCTTTGCTGAGCCTCTGAAAGCTGTTTGCTTGTACGTTATTGTGTCTCCCTCTCCAGGAGATGTGTTTGTTTCAGGGCAAAAAAGACACTTTTCCATATGTCTGATAAAGAGTGCCAGCTCCAGCGTGTGTTGACACCTAGCAGGATTGATGCTATTTCCAGCCTCTGTGTGTGTTTGTGTGTGTGTGTGTGTGTGTGTGTGTGTGTGTGTGTACTCCCAACGAGCTGTTACTTAGACATCAGAGGCAGCAGTAGCCTGGCAGTAGATCAGCTCGTGTGAAAATGGCAGACCTTCAGGAAAACAGATGAGAGATAAATTCTCATTCGAGAGTATTTCACAGAGCTGAAAGAAGCTTCCTGTCTATTTCCTCACAATATCCTGTGCTCTGTCTTCACCTTGTGCTTTATTTCGTCTCTGTAGGATTTCGTCGAAATTCCAAAGAAGCTTCAGGACTGATGATTCTAATCGTCAGGGAGGGAATGTTGAAAAGTGATCAGATGTAATATTTCTTTGATTTACAGTGACTCTCATCCTGGTTATGGCTACAGTGAATTCTGATGTCTGCCCCAGAGACACTGGGGACAAGACAGGAATGCACTCTGGACAGGACAGCAAGCATTTACAAGGTCTTTTACAGTACCTACCTTTAAGTAAACATTAGTTTGTTGATACATAGATTAAAGATTATGATTTTTTTTGGTCTTGATTATGCAAAAAACAAACAAACAAATAAATAAAAAATAAAGATCTCTGATAAAATTCAGTTTTGTCTTCTGAGACATCTACATCTTCACATAATACGAGCCTATGTTCACATACATCAGATAAGCATGCACCCCTTTATAGGTACAAATGGTGTAACCCGCAGTTCACTGATATGCAAATCACTTTAGTATTTACTGTTGCATACACGTGAATCGTGTGCGACTTTTTGAAGCACAATGTCTCCCCCCGGTGTGCAGATTTATAACTTGTTTTTTTTTGTTCTTCATGAAGATTTTGATGTTCAAAGACATATACAATGTATACAAGCTTTTATTTCACTTGGGTTTCATTTCCCTTTAAGCTTCTCAACATGTTACAGTAATTATTATGATTATTACTCATGATTACTTCTTACCAGATGCCTTGCATACAAGAGGGCGATTTTTACATGACTCATATAGTGTAAACAAATAGCTTGATGACTGGTTCAGATGTGTTGCTATTACTGCTCCCATTTATCACCAATAAAATCCCATTTATTTTCTGAGAGTTTCCTATATGCTGAAAATCTCTTTTCCCTTGTAAATGACTAGGTGTAGCAGAGTGGTCCAGGCACTAGGTAATAATAAAGACATCGTTCCGAGCTTAGCACAAACTCCTTCAACTCTCACAGACTACATGCACTAACTTGGAACAAATTTAAACCCTTGGCACAGTTATATCCACACATGTAGCGATGTTAAAATTTCCTAGCATGTTGCATCACTTGATCTTTGAAAAAATTTCATGGTTTAATTTACTTTGCATTCTGGAAACTCATTCAATGTAATCTTGTTTGCTCATTTTAAGTGCACTGTGCATGTAGATGTGGCACAAAAATTTTTGTAACCTACATTTTAATCTTTTAGTGCTATTTGAACCCCAAAAAAATCATATTTTGACAAGATAGGGGTCTCAATGACTCTAAAGTAATTGTCAGAAAATACAGCTTATATTGTATAAGGTGCAATAAACACAGCTGATATGTGGCTTATATGAGAATACAGCACCTGTCAATCAAAACTCGATAAGAAAATCTGTCTGTTTTCAAAATCTAGCTGCTCTAATCATTTTATTGAAGGTTATTAGAAAAGTTAATCTTAGAATGATGTCATCAAGGCCCAAGTCAGCATGAAGGATTTTGGCTTTAATCAGAATCACAATACTGTATTGATCCCCGGGGGAAATTGTGTGCACACAATTAAGCATCATGTCTTTCCGAATTTCAGCTGTTTGCGCTTTAACATATTCATGCTGGTTTATATAAATATATAGTTTCCCCACTGCACAGGCAATACTTTTAATCAAAACCTTTTGACATCTTCAACACTAATCTGTCAATAAATGGCACGAATGTTTAAAAATCCAATAGTTGTACATGTTAATTTGGGCCCTGATGACCTCATCATCATTACAATCATTAAAACAGAAGCTATCGGCCGTGAGGTTTGCTCACTGAAAGAAATTATTCGAAAGATTTGAATCATAATAACTTTTTACATGCTGTCCTCTCCTTTAACACTTAACCCTTTTATATATGGAAAATAGTTCACTTAGTGATACAATCTGCTATGAATACAAAATGGCTGTATTTTGTAATAGCACGGTATATACAGTAGAGTCGCGTTAATATGCGCATGTCAGGGTCCAATGCACCTCAATGCGTATTAAGTGAGACCGCATTTTAGAGATTTATTCAGGTGGGCATGAATGCTGCCATGGATCAAAGCAGAATGGCATCACAGATCATTAAACTTCATGATGTCCCATAAAACCAATATCCAGCCAGTCAAACGTTAATTTAATTATTTGTTTAACAGGTACATTTTTAGTCAAGCTTCTGATTTCGACATTTGCTTCGCAAACATTTTTTATCAGTGTTTTTTTTATTCTGCGCAAATCTGAATGGTGGTCTATGAGCCTCTTTTTTGGGGGTTTTGGTATTCTTATTTATGCATTCATTTTTGAAGCAGTTTAATCCTAATTAGGGTAATTGCGGGGAAGTTTGCGCCTATCTCAGCCGACTGTGGGCGAGGGTGGGGTGTGCCCTGGACAGCTCACCAAGCCATCGCAGGGCCAACACTCACACAACTATTCACACTCACACTCACACCTAGGGGCGATTTGAAAAAGCCAATTAACCGACTGTGCATGTTTTTTAGAATGTGGGAGGAAACCGGAGTACCTAGGGGAAACCCATGCAAGCACGTCAGTCAATTTGTTATCTGTTCGTCTTCCGATTAACTTATCTCCATTGATTAGTTTAGCCTGGTTTTCTTTTATGATTAAATCCACCCTTATTGTCTTCATGCTGTTTGTTTGTTGGCCATGTAGCTTTCGTTAATTGGGCGTGTTTCTCTTTAAAAGAGGTATTCTTGTTGTTTTGTTGAGTTTTCTTTGCTTTATTCCCCTGTTGTCTTTTCTTTCTTGAATAAACCTTGGCCTTATGCCAAGTGCATCCAGCCTTCTTCTCTGCTCCCCCAGACTATTGACATATTGATTTTTGTGTACTGCTTGTATACAACTTTCTACAACTTTAATATATGCTTTTAAAATAGATAAGTACGCGGCCATGTACTCGCTAAAACAAAGGATCTGTGCATCAAATTACAATACATGTGCCTACTACTGCTGCTTTCTCTCTTTGCACAAAATTGTTCGTAATAGCTGCAAAAACAGCGAACGGACTGCAACTGGGCTTTTCGCTTCGTAGCTTCAGAGCAGGCAGTGTTTCTGATGGAGGCTTGTGCTGCTATTGTTCCTTTAATCTGTACTTCAAAGATGGGTAGGCACGGAAATGGTTGCTGTTCATGATGTGGATGCATTATTGATTTTAGAAATGTGCTCATGCAAGAGAGAAAGGTTCGACCTGAGCCACAAGATACCCTTTTAGGGATAAGCCCCATGTTCCCTGGACAAGGTGTTTCCCAGTATCCATGTTCCCCGGTCCTTATTAAATTAATGTATTCATAAATTGATGGAAGTAAGCTATAACGATTGTGTCCGTATGTTAAACATGAAAGAAAATCAAACATACTCATCAAAGTAACAATTTATGGAATATTAGGGTTAGGGTTAGGGTTCCTGGGGAACTTAGGTACTGGAAAACATCGGTACTGGGAACACAGACATGGATCTGACTTTTAAATGGCAAGAGAGATCCCAGCTGTGCCACTGCTAGTCATGGCTTGCCAGCGCGTACTTACTCCTGTATATGGAGGAGGGCAGCTGTGTTCAGCTGCTGTGTGATGCCGCATGAGCTGGACCTGGAAAATACTTATAGTCAACAAAAAGGAAATCTTGCATTCAGGTGTTGCCAGAAG
Organism: Neosilurus hyrtlii; assembly: GCA_028564935.1. Lineage (NCBI taxonomy): Eukaryota > Metazoa > Chordata > Actinopteri > Siluriformes > Plotosidae > Neosilurus > Neosilurus hyrtlii. The sequence goes on from JAOUQZ010000039.1 coordinate 6,372,434, forward strand.
AAAAAAAAACACACAACACACCAGTCATATCTATGCTGCAGAAGAAAACAAGGCTAAGCTTGTAAAGTTAGACCTCTAAAAAGCTTTAAAAAAGCAATATCACCATTAATAATTGTTTCATGATTAATTAGTTTAACATTATTGGTTTTTTAATAACTGGATTTTTTTAAACTTTAGGATAAACACTGAGAACTCGGTGTACTCGGCCTTCACCCCGTGTTAGATGAGAGAGGCACCAGACTCCCCGCAGCCCTAGTAGACTAAGTGGTTCAGCAAATGAGTGCAAGAGTCCATCGCATCATTACAACTTCTAGAAAGTCCGAAAAAAATAAAAAAGCATTTGTTTAAAACTTTTGTTTTTGTGCAGCACTTCACTTCTAGATGTATTTTAGAAAAGCCAGCACAGGGATAACTCACTTTTATCTTTATCTGACATTTTGAGTGCAGAGTTGAGGGAGAAGTGTTCCAAAGTAGGGCGCTTAAAAGAAAAAACGTTGGCTGCCACCAAAATTAATTACGTATATCTTATAAAATGTGCATCTCTGGGGTTGTTGCGCTTGTCATTGGACTGTACAAGGCAGTAGTGTGCCTGACACTTTTATTAAACACAGTCTCCACTAACAAGCACTTTTTAATTAATGCTGCATGAATAACACTTCCTGCTGTAAATACACTCGGTCGAGAAGATTATGAGCACGACAACCTTCACAACTCATTTTAAGATTGGATTCAAAGATACAAGTCATTATCACCCACTTTATGCTAATTGCTTAAGCATATGAATTTGAATCATGAGTTATGTGTCCGAGAAGCCACTAGAACCATTTGCATTAACACCGCTAGGAACACATAATGTATAGCTTTCCAAATCGTCGTGCCCCCCACATGGTTACTACCTAGTGGTTTGAGAGATGGCCAAAATGAAAACAAATAGGCCACTCCACTTACGAATCTGCAGGGAACGGTCTTGTGTTTATGAGCCGCAGGGATGCTCATCTGTTCGTAGAGGAATCAGTGTCAGAAGACACAAGGACCCCGAAAAGCATGGATAAAAGACAATAGTCGAGCCTGACACCAGATGAGACCAAATTAGCTACACAAGTCCCTTTCCTTTTATCGATGCTTTCATCTCTTTTATGTAGAAAACCCAACATCGGAGGATTGTTTACATTGACTGATGGATGATAATGCACTGACACAAGAGTATGGGTAATTATGCTTGATGAAAACACTCGGAAATGGAAAGAAGGCAATGAAAGTGCATACAGCAACCCTCCTTTAAAACTCTCGGATTTATTGGCATTATTGTTGGAAGGCATTTTCTTTCTTGTTATTATTATTATACTAGAACCGGGGGTATTACAATAGCATGGATCATTCATTCATTCATTCATTTTCTGAACCGCTTAATCCTAGTTAGGGTCGCGGGGAGGCTGGCACCCATCTCAGCCGACAGAGTACAGATTATCGCAGAGTATTGATCATGTTTTGCTATAATTTGGCTAAGCCTGGACGATAACAACCATTTTTTCCCCATTTTTGTGACCAAAGTGAAGACATGATCTCATTACTTTTCCAGTCTGTAGCAATTAGGCATAACAGATTTAAATGCTGGCACTCAGATTAATATTGGTCATGCTTTTTATATTAGCAGTTGTCGTTTTATCATATGAAAACTGACAATTAACAAGACATGCGCGAGAGCTTTAATTACCAGACATTGTTGGCAGATATTTTGGCATGTTGCAAATTTGTTTTTTGTATTGAAACAAACTGTATATTATAGAATTGCATTATTGAAGTGGATGGCATGGATGTGGGAGTAGTGGTTAGCATGTCTGCCTCACAGCAAGAAGGTCTTGGATTCAAGTCCCAGGCTCGGCGAGGGCGCTTCTTCGTGGAGTTTGCATGATCCCCCCATGCTTGTGAGGGTTTCCTCTGGGTAATCTGGTTTCCTCCTACAGTCTAAAGACATGCACGTCACATCCGATATTACCACATGATTTGGTGGTAATATTTTAAATAGATAAAAAATTAGAATGTAAAATAAAGTGCAATAAATTGCATTAAATACGGTTTAATTCTTAATTTAAATACAGGGCAGCCCGGTGGTGTAGTGATCAGCACTTTCACCTCACAGCAAAAAGGTCCAGGGTTTGAGCCTTGTGCCGAGCAAAGGCGTTTCTGACGTTGGTCCTTGATTTGGTTCCGACCCACTTTATCCTAGTAGAGTTGTGGGAAGGCTGGAGCCTATGTCAGCCAACTCTGGTTCTTCATCCTCGGTGAATAACAATGCCTCGATGGAATAATTTTCCATATCATATTCCACCCCGGCGGCACAGTGGCGCAGTGGTTGGCACGTCCGCCTCACAGCAAGAAGGTCCCGCGTTCGGCATTCTGCGCAAGAAGGCTCAGACTTTTCTGTGTGGAGTTTCCATGTTCCCCCTGTGCTTGCATGGGTTTCCTCCGGGTACTCCGGTTTCCTCCCACATTCCAAAAACATGCACAGTAGGATAATTGGCTGTTCCAAATGGCGTCTAGGTGTGAATGTGAGTGGGAATAGTTGCATGTGTGTTGGTCATGCAATGGCCTGGGTGTACCCCACCTTCAACCAGAGTTGGCTAAGATGGGCACCAGCCTCCCCGCAACCCTAATTAGGATTAAGCGGCGTAGTAAATGAATGAATGAATAAATTAATGAACTCTACTTCATTCAATAACTGCTTAATATTTTGTTGCCAGATTTTCCCTTTTTCCACCTGTGTGGTTTTTGGATTATGGAATAGTCCCCTTTTTTGTTTAAGTTAATGTACATTGTACAGTGTAATGGTGTAAGGGGGTAATTGGTTTAAAGGGAAATTGGTTTAAATTTTCCTAAGCAAAGTAGGTAAGGTGTAAGGTAATTTTTATAGAGAAATATAGTTTAATGCATCCATGGTGTATTAAGTTTTATGATGGGGCTTTATATTGCGTTTAAAATAAATAAATAAATTACAGTTAATAAAAGATCGCCTCAGACTGATAGACCAGAAATAGTCTGAGTTATGTTAATGGAGATGAATATGTAATCTCTCTCTCTCTCTCTCTCTCTCTTTCTCTCTTTCTCTCTCTCTCGTCCAGGTTCACAGAGTTCCTGGAGCCATTTGAACGAGTAATTCAGCCTGAGGAGCTGTGGCTGTACAAGAACCCTCTGGTAGAATCAGATCTCATCCCCAAGAGAGTCATGTTTGTAAGTCATGCTTTCACCCTGGTACTCTTGGAGTATGCTTTTATTGACCCTTGGAGGGTATCTTTATTCGCCCGGATCTATTGACTGTCAAAGTGCAAGAAGGCACAAGGAGCAGAGGGTAGAGTCAGTACCAAAAAAACAGCAATGAATACAGGAAGCGAAAACTGGAGGTAACAGGAACGAAATGGCTTAGAATCTTAAAAACTTACTGAAATAAGGGATCTTTCTGTGTCATAAGGCATACTTTTAGTTTCAACCAAATGGCATGTGAAGCTTTCTTATAAATAAAATAAATGTAATTACATATTTCTATCTGTTTAGAACCCAGTTTTCAGTTCTTTTGGAATAATGTCTTCATATTTGGTTACAGCCCTAATAAAATGTCGACTCTATATGGAATATAATGCATGAATTTACCAATACCTGAATAATAGAAGAGTGGAGGTCACCTCAGGGTTCAGTTTTGTATGTCCCTTAAGCACTTTGGTGTATCTACATGTCAGGCTACTCAACACCTAGGTGCTCCTTACCAAACAAAGACTCTGAATACAGATTAAATCACTTCTGAACTGTTTACGTATTTACACTGGCTCAAGTCACTTAACACTGTTCATCCCTTATCATACTTTATCATTGCACAACCTATTTTGTCCTTATGAACTCTTGTTCTTATGTTTTGTCCATTGTTTTGTATTTTGTTTTATATGTTACACCAATTGGTCTTAGAAAAAATTTACTTCAACCTTACTTTATACTTTGGTATGGATGGGTTGGCAAACATCGCTTAAAGTGTACCTGTATTGGCCATCCTTACAGCATAATTTGTGTGTATGTAATACGTTTAAGCGATACACACTTATTTTAACATTAATGACTATATAAAGCACAAAACTGGGTGATTTTATCCAGCGGATTAATAGTGAATTGTAAAGCTATGCTTAACAGGCGTTTTCCACTGGAAGTGATGTCGACACGTTGGGTGGGGTTGCCCAGTGCAAGTAAAACAAGCAGATATATTCATCGAGTGATGTTTTAGGTGATAAAAAAAACATTTTTACGAAGCAACTATTGCTAGCAATTTGGAGGAAATTGGTGTAAACGGTGACCTATTTGAATCAGAGAGGGGGGGAGTCTTGTGGAGACAGTGAGACGTCACATTCTAGTGACTCTGAGGGTGAGAATGCTGCCTGAGATGTGCGTGACACTGGATGGAAAATGGCTTATGCAGCTAACATTTTTCCAACTCGGCTTTCCTGTCGTCAGTTGGTTTCGGAACACAAAGAAAGGTTTTCCATAATTTCTGCGCTTGTAGTTTGTGCAGCACAGCTCTGGCCGATAATATGTTATGATGCACGGGGTCACTGACGCAGCCCAGTCAATCCAACGAGTTCGCATCTCTACCAGGCTGGAACAGCTAATCAGAAAGGCAACATGTCCTTGGGCATGCTTTGTGTCGTAGCACTCGTGCACACTTTAAAATCGGGCATGGACTGAGGTTTGCCGAAAGGAACGTCTGATGGTTTATCTACTAATACACATTCATGATACAAATTCAACACAAGTACCCTTTTAATCTTAATAATCTATTCCACCATCTTTAAAGTATGTTTAAAATACATTATTAAACTCTATTTGTAGTCTATTTAATTATGAACTACTAGCAATGCGTAACGCCACACTGTCACAGGGTGGTCATGTGACACATATGTGGGACATCAGGACAAACGTACAGAGAGACAAAAACACAGGGACGGAGGGACATGGAGTCCGGCCCCGGTAGAGCATCGCCGGGCTAGGCGTGAAACCAAACACACTAAACTGTCTTGTTGGTTTTAAACAAACAAACAAACAAACAAACAAACAAATAAATAAATAAATAAACACATACATACATACATACATACATAAACTTCATAAATGCATCTCGTATTATGATTTGTGTTACACAGTTTTATTGACTTTTTGGCAACTTCTGTCACACATTTAGCCTTTAACCCCATGGTACTTCATTATTTTTCCAGTGCTAGTGACTCAGTTGAGTGTTATCTACTGTCAAATACACAAAGCCTTGGGTCCAAGTTTTCAGCCGTTATTGAGAGAAAAAGCATCCCACAATCCACAGTTGATCAAATAAGCATGAATTCATGAAACGAGATAAGTGAAAGATGCTGGATGAAATCATAAAGAGGCAAAAGTCAAGGCTCGGTCATGTAAACACAAAGGTAAAGATTGGCAATGTACAAAACTTCACAAGAAAATAACAAGCTAATCCTGTTAGCCAAGAGTAGGAATGGTCAGTAATGTGACACCCACAAGCCATCTGTGCTATAAAATTAGGATTAGTCATGTCAATTATGGTAATCTGTTTATATTTCAAAAGCTCCAGCATACAATGAGTCTCTTCTTCACGAAGCCTCCAGCCCACTACCAGTTCCCGTTAATTACAGCAGGTAAAGGTCAGCTGGTGCTGAGCAAAAAGGGAAAAAAAATTATGAACACATTTGCTGGTTGGTAGTAATTACTCAGGCACAGGGAGGAAAAAAGCACCAGTCTTGTGTTAAAGTGTAAGTAGACGTGAATTGGGAGTCTTCACAGTCGTGTAGGAGGATTGATGGTAGTGCAAAACCTCCGACCACAGCATCCCATCCAGCAACCCAGCAGAATTTTATACATAATTCTTTTCATAATAAGAATTTGGAAAATTTTCTTTCATGTTCGAGAGATTTATCTGGAAAAGTCTTTGTAATATTATGCATAAATGATAATACTGCTTAGGCCTGGTGTTGTTTTTGATGGTCCTCTCAGTGAAATCAATTTTAGAGTGTCAGCAGGGAATATGTTATGCTGGACTATCAGGATTTATTTTCTAATGGTTAGCTGCTACAGAAATCTGTTATATATATATAATGTAGCATTATTATATCCAAACCCACTGGATATGAGCAGCTGCATGTTCTGATTGGCTAATCTACTACTATGACATTAGCTCATATACTCTGAGTAGTTATGTAATTAGAGAAGGCCGAGTGACGCAGCAGTGGGAGAGGTGGTAGGAAGGTCGATGCTAGGCTAAAAGCAAACTAGCAGGCCGTGTCTTCTACAGTTATGCCATGAAAATCAACAAAAAATGGACTAAAAGTAGTTAATAGCAGTAATGTATTTTTTTATTTTTAAAAATGAAAGACTGAGGACATCAGGTCCTGGGTTTAAGTCCTGGGCTTTCCTGTGTAAAGATTGCATGTAGGCTAATTGGCATTTCCAAATGTGAATTGTTGTGTTTGTTCGTACCTGCATTGGTCTGGTGAGCTGTTCAGGGGGTACCCTGGCTTCACAGAGTGTTGGCTGAGATAGACTCCAGCCTTCTCGCAACCCTAGTTGGATGAGGCACTTTTGAGAGGGCAAACATGACTTTATTGGCCTGCTGCAAGGGACAGGTTTCCTTAGTGTACCCTGATGCCACTGACCAGGGTAGGGGCCATCATGAAGCGTGACTCAAACCTAGGACCTTCTTACTGTGAGCTTACCACTATGCCATCATGCTGCTTTAATATCAATATATTTATACACATGTTTAAAAAATTACGGGCCGGTGGTGTAGTGGTTAGGGTGCTGGGCTCATGATCGAGAGGTCGTGGATTTGAATTCCTATTAGACCCCCACTGTGCTAAACCCCCTGGGTAAGTGTGCCTCTGTCCACCCAGCAGTATAAATGGGTACCAGTAAAAATACTGGGAAGGTAACCTACGATGGACTAGCGCCAACTAGTAGTTGCTTCATGCTATGGAAACCAGAGATAAGCTAAGGCCTGATGAGCCAGTAAGCTCAGGTATAAAATCCCAACAGACTATATACAGTGATTTAGCAAATAATTAATAAAATAAATGTAAATCTTCGAAATTGAGGATCAAATATGTTTACCCCAGGAATATGAGTATATTTGAATCCATCCATCTATCCATCCATTATCTATGCCACTTATCTGTCATGGTTGCAGGAGTGTTTCCTATTCACTTATAATAATATCATATTCAACTACAGCAGTCATTACATAACCCCTTCAATGAGGGCTGACTCCTGCATCACTCTATTGGGGTTTATTTCACAATAATGACTGGTGTGCTGCACATTATCCTGCTTGATACACGGCTGCTTACTAAAGAAATCAGTAATTCAACTTTTTATGATTTCATTGCTAAAATAAAAAAAAAAGGCTGTTGGACTGTGCGGTTGGAATTGTCCCCGTAGCAAAGTAAACTGTAATCTTCTTATACTTCACACTGCAATTTACATTAAGCTTAATATTTAATTTAATCTCAGAAAACTCTTCCATGGTGTTCTATGCAGAAGTAAATGTTTCTTTATTTTTAAGGGTCTCTCAAGTAAGTTGACGTTATTATTTTATTGTGATTGGATATGGGCGTCAAAGGTCTATGACCCGATCTGTGTTTATAGCAATGGTCTGTTATTCATAGCAACGGTCTAGTATAAAGAAATATCAGACTATCAAATGTCGTAATTGACCAATCAGAGCTGAGGAAGCCTTGTGAAAGACTGGTGAAATGTTCAGGTTGTATGCAGCTTCATGCTTCAAGAGAGCAGGGACTGCCTTAACCACCCTGATGGATAAGCAGTACAGATGATAATTGGCTGGATGAATGAATGGATGGAAAGGAATCTGCTGCAAACATTCAAAAAGCTTCATAATCTTAACATTTTTATCTTCTATTATTAAAATCTTTACATGCCACTCTGTAGCGATCACCGATTGCCTCACTGATCACCTTGTTAGCACATCCGCCTCACAGCAAGAAGGTCCTGGGTTTGAGTCTCCCGCTCAGGCCTTTCTCTGTGGAGTTTGTATGTTCACCTTGGGCTGGCATGGGTTCCTCTGGGTACTCCGGTTTCCTTCCACAGTCCAAGGACATGAGTATGAGACTAATTCGCTGTTCCAAATTGCCCCTAGGTGTGAGTATAAGTGTGAATGGTTGTTTGTTGTTTGTTGGTGAGTTGTTTAGGGTGTACCCTGCCTTCACCCAGTGACGGATAGGATAGGCTCCAGCCTCCCTGTGACCCTAGTAGTAGGATTAAGCAGTTTGGCAAATTACTGAGTGAGTGGTTTTATTTATGTATTTTATTCATTTATTTATTTATTAGCTTTCCTTCACCTTTGAAATATAATCTTCTTCAGCAGATGGTTGTTACTGAGAAATTCCCTTCATGCTTTTTTTTGGAGCACATCCAGCATAAATTTCTGCCATTTTTGAAATATTTGTTTATAGGCTAATTTTGTTAATATGCATCGCAATTCTTTTTTTCTCTGTAAGCATCCGTCCAATCTGTCCCGTTTCAATCCCAGCTGACTTTGGAAGACAGACAGGGTACATGCTGAACATTGAAGGGCTAACAGAGTCATAAAGAACCATTCACACTCACATTCACACCTGTGGGAAATTTCGAGTAGCCAGTTGACCTAGAGTGCATACATACTGCCTGGCCAATAAAAAAAAAAAAAGTTGCACACTGTATTATTTTCATGGAGTGCATTTAGCCTTGATCACAGCATATAATCTTCATGGCACTGTGGCATCAATTCAAGACGTCGGTCAGAAATGAACCCGACACTGGATGGAAATAAATGTTATTTCGTTTAAGTTTGCTGAAACAGTGGCATTACATTTACAGCATTTTGCAGACGCTCTTATCCAGAGTGACTTACAAGTATTATTTTTATACAACTGAGAAATTGAGGGTTAAGGGCCTTGCTCAAGGGCCCAACAGTGGTGATGGTAGGGGTTAAACTGCTGACCTTTGGATCTAACCCATCACCTTAAGCACTAAGCAACCACTGCCCTGGCATGACAGGTACGTGCTGTAAGCAAGGCTAAAGGCAGAACAACAGTATATCCGTGTGTCTGACCTTTTTTTAAAAATTTTTTGGCCAGGTAGTGTATTCGGACTGTGGGAATACCTTAAGGAAACTTATTTAGGCACAGAGAAACTGGAAACTCCACACAGGTATGCCCCAGTCAGGTGCAAGGTTCCAACCCAAAATCTTCTAGCTGTGAGGAAACAGTGCAAACAGTGATGGTCTTCAACTCTCCCATTTCTGTGAGCTCACAATGTTCATGTTGACAGGAGTGGAATCCGATATAATCTTCTGTTGTTGTAGCCTATCCACCTCAAGGTTTAATGTTTTGAACATCGTTTAATGCTTTTCTGCTCACCATAGATGTAAAGAGTGATTATATACCAATCCAGCCATTTTTCCTATGAACACCGAAATGTCGCTCACCCAATGATTTTTTTCAACCCCAGCACCATTCTGTGTCCATGGATTGTTAATGTGTGTGAAAATCATGGGAGAAAATCACACCTGGCACAAACATCCATGCCACGGTTAAAGTCCCAAAAATTACATTTTCCCAATGCTAATCTTCAACCAAAGCTCTTTTTGTAATGCAGTGCTGCTACATGATTGGCTGATTGCGTATGTGCGTAAATGAGCAGGTGTACAGGTGTTACACTTGAAGTAGTACGAGCGATTTTTATGGTATATCGTCACACAGTTTAAATATGTATATATCATAAATTCTATGTACATTAAAATATGGCCAGCAAATCTTGTGGTGTAATGACTTTTCCTGTTTACTCCTGCAGGCTATCTCCTTCCTGACCCCGCTGGCTGTGATCTTTGTGGTGAAGATCATACGGCGAACAGATAAGACTGAAATCAAAGAGGCGTGTTTGGGTAAGCCCAGGAAAAATAGGACTGGAATAGTTTCAAAGAATGTAGTATATAGAATAGTTCGATATATATTATATAGAATAGTTATTATATATATATAGTTTTTAATAGTTTATTATATATAGTATATAATAGTTAATATATATAGAATAGTTATATATATATATATATATATATATATATTATATAGAATAGTTATTATATATATATAATTTTTAATAGTTTATTTTATATATATATATATATATATATATATATATATATATATATATAGTATATAATAGTTAATATATATATAGAATAGTTGTATATAGTATAGAATATAGAAAAGTTCTATAATAGTTTTTTTTTTAAACTGTGATATTGTTTGGTCTTTTCTCTGCTGAGAATGAATAGTAAGTTGATCACCTTGTGGCCAACGCTAGCCTACGGCTTCCATGGCTAATTTTCATTCGTTCATTCTTATTCCTACTAGGGTTGCGGGGAGGCTGGAGCCTCTCTCAGCTGACTTTGGGTGAAGGCAGGGTACTCCCTAAACAGTTCCACAATCCAACACAGGGCAACACATACACACACAACCATTCAAACTCAACCCTAGGGGCAATTTGGACCAGCTGATTAGCCTAATGTGCATGTCTTTGGACTGTGGGAGGAAACTGGTATACCTGGAGGAAACCCATGCAAGTGCAGTGAAAACATGCAAACTCCACAAGCCGTTACTCGAACCTATGACCTTCTTGCTGTGAGGTGGACGTGCTAACACCGAAAAGGCTGCTGGCCCATTGTCATTTTCTGTAACTGTAGACACATCGACTTTTCTATGTTGTTATTGACACGTATCCCAGTGTTTGTGATTCTCATGCTCAACAGAACGCAGCATGATCACAATTCATATCCATATCCATAACCACCATCAGTATTTCTACAGCAATGTTTTTTTTTTTTGTTCTCAAGGGTTCAGGTTCAACTGAATGAGCACTTGAATGATTTCAAGCCTCAGCACTAGCCTTTTATATATACCGCTATACACAACTCCTCTCCTTGTCCTCTCTCAAAAAGGATTCAGAGCGTTTAAGAGCTCAGACGCCTCCTGGCTTAACACCTCTGTGTGGGTAAAGGATTCCAGTTCAAGAAAGGAAGAAACTGTTAGTCATTATAGGGAGGGAAAGGACACTAAGTGAATGCCAGGTACACCCTGAACAGATCTGCAACACAGACAGAACCATATACATTCATGTTCACACCTCGGGGCAATTTGGAACAACCAATTAGCTTAATGTGCATGTGTTTTGACTGTAGGAGGAAACCAGAGTACCTGGAGGAAACCCACGCATTTATGGCGTGAACATGCAAAATCTACACAGAAACACTTAAGGCCAGGTCTCGAACCCAGGACCTTCTTGCTTTGCTCTTGTTTAGTTTGGATGGACGTGGGTAACAAATGCAGCTTTAACACCAAAGTCTGTTTGTTCAAGTAACGATGTTTAAGTAACCTGCGAATCAGCTGCAACAGCTAATACAACTACTGGGCATCTTAACTTGATATCACGTGCACACTAGTCTGGAGCCTTTTGAATCCAGTGGCCTCTTTTTATGGTGGTGATCCACTTATGATATTTATCTAAGCGCCTAATCCAGTAGCGCAGAAAATGAAAGGCAACTTGTGCCACATTTTAATCAAGTTCCCTCAAAATGGCAAAACCGTAGAACAGGGAGCTGTAATGGCACTATTCACACTTGCCATCTGTTTTTCTCTGGCAAGGCACATGATAAAGATTTGTTATGACTGGTTCCTGACCAGACAGTCTGGAATTATGCAACACCTTTTTGAACAGTAAGTCATTTATGTAACTGTGTTTCGAAGAATAGCAGTCATGGGTTGGATGGGTTATTCAGCTTGATAAACGGAGAATGAGTGTGAAGTAGTGGAAACCTTTTATTCTTGGGCTGTACGTGATGTCACCTGGCTCACTTCCATCACGCTACAATTTACATGGAGATCAATCAGAGTACAGTCAAGTAGAAAAAGCTGAAGGACACAATTTAGTTGTGGATTGAAAGAAAAACAATATTTCCATGCCATTCTCGGGTGCACAAATTGTTGAATACAGAAAGCTTGGAAGGTACTTTTCGTGGATATTGATTGTTGGTTACAGCGGCCAGTATCATTAAACATGCTCCTCCACCGACAACTAAAGGTTGCTAGTGGCTCAACATGGATGATAATAATCATGAAGATATCCATGATAAAGTTTTTATTTCAAGCAACAGACGCACGGCGTGGCTAGCAGTGTAATTGACAGCCAGCAGCTTACCAACGTTAACCAAGGTTAACCCCAGACGGGCAAGCTAGCGGCTAGGTTAACACCTGCCAGTGGCTAACCAGTGCTGGGCTAGCACCCAAAAGTCTAACTAGTGTTGTATAGAGGAGATAATGTAAAATTTGGAAAACAGATGGTGAAATTCCACACACTCAAGAAGTATCATCAACAAAGTCCTGGGGGAGAATGGGGAGGGGCATAAAAATCCGACAAAGTAATAAATTGGATGCAAAATTAATTAGGGTCATCGAACGTCTGAAATAATTTTTCGGGAGGAGAAAACAGGAATTGTGCTGTAAAAATATTCAGATTATGGCTTTTTTTTATATATTTTGTGTACCACCAAATATAAATGTAAAATTACCACATGAACACAGGATTACAACCTGTAAATTGTATGTATTTTATTTTATTGAGCCTTTAATGCCTTACAAACTTCAAGCTCATGAATCCAGAAGTTGTGGACTTCGATGCTTTTGTGGTTTCTTAACTGCTTTATGGCCAGATAGTTTGAGATACCAGCTTTATTGATTCCTGGAAAATCCTTAAAATGCTGTGAGAACTTTTTACACGTCATTGCATTTTGCACGTAAAAGATCAACTCCTCTACGTTTTTCTACATGTTGGTGACACCATGCACTGATATTTGCTTTTAAACTGTTGTAAAACTCTGAATTTTCCACAACAGATCCTTGTCCCCATTCTGAAAACTTGAAGGGATTCCAAACTTTAAAATTTTCTGTCATGGCAACACAAGAACAGGCTACCCAACTGGGGTGACATGCTTGCAATTGGGGCGTAGTTTCACGTCTGTCTGTATTAAAGTATATCATGATTTCCAGTTTAATAAAAGTGCCAGGGGCTAAGCTAATGGACTCACCTTTCATTTTATTAGTTGCTTGTGTACATTCACATTATTGTAACTCGTCAGAATAAACTACAGTGGAAAAAAGTTTCCTCCGGGTACTCCAGTTTCCTCCGTCAGTCCAAAGACATGCACATTAGGCTAATGGACTGTTCTAGATTGCTTCTAGGTATGACTATGAATGTGAATAATTGTGTGTATTGGCACTGGGATGGTCTGTTGAGCTGTTCAGGAAGGACCCCTTTGCCCAGCGTCGGCTGAGATAGGCTCCGGCCTCCCAGTGGCCCTAGTAGGATTAATCTGTTCGGCAAAGGAGTGAGTGCTGATTCTAAACTGCAGTTCACAATCAAATCAATAAATCAATCAATTGATTAATACATATAGATTCAGAGGCTGGTATTTTTAATTGGTCATTTGATTAAGGTATTATCACTCTCTACATAAATTCTGTTAAGTAGCCAGACATTTTATGGTATTATGTCCTTGAGGCTTCCAGTTAAATTCTGCTTAATTTTTTTTTATGCATTTTATTTTTTTGGGTTTGAGATTTGCTTTGTTTGTACCAATGCTCATAGAAGCCTGAAGCGCAACAGAAGCCATTAGGGTAGAAAGCTGAAGTATAAATCCAATTAAACAAAACCAGAGAGAAAGAGAGAGAGAGAGAGAGAGAGAGAGAGAGAACTACTTCAGAGATGCAAATCTTACCCAGTGTTAAGTAATGCAATTATAGAGTCAGGGAAGCATAAAAACAGATTTTATTATCTGTAGCTTACAGTAAACAAGAGTAGTAGTTTTTCATTATAAAGTTACGGTGGGTAGGTATAATGGAAGCATGGTAAAAAGTTATGCATCTAATACTTGGAGAACTTATTTTATTATATTCCCTAAAAGCGAAGGTGAGTTTAGTTGATGGCACATTAAGAGTATGTTGATAACATAATTTACGTTTGGAGGGGCATTCAGTTCAAATCAGTTTTATTTGTATAGCGCTTTTTACAATTGACATTGTCACAAAGCAGCTTTACACAGTAAAATTAAATTAGGGAGAAATCTAAAAACTTTTCCACAACCCCTACACATCCCTAATGAGCAAGCCCGCGGCGACAGTGGCAAGGAAAAACTCCCTCAGGGCATGGTGGTGTAGTGTCTAGTACTCTGGCTACACAGCAAGAAGGTCCTGGGATTGGTTAGGGTGGTGTTTGCATGTTCTCCCTGTGCTTGCATGGGTTTCCTCTGGGTTCTCAGGTTTTGTCCTACAGTTCAAAGACATGCATGTTAGGCAAATTGATTATTACAGATTGCTCCATATGTGAAAGGATATTTGTCTTAGAGAACAGGTTCTGCAGGCGGTTCTTCCTTACAAACCGTTATGCAACCTTTAATTAATGAGACTCTCCACTTATTTGATTTGCCAAAAAAAAAAGATAAAACTTAAGACTCACCTAAACAGCACAGCTTAATGTAGTTCACTAGAGCTCTAGACACCCCCAGTCCCGTCCCGCCCCCCCCCTTTCTCTCTCTCTCTGTCACTGTAATATAAATGGACCATATGGATAAATTCTATTTTTAAGACGTCACAAAGCTGTAAATGCGAAAAAGGAAAATCACATCAGTCTTAAAACAAGCCATTCTTGGCCCGGTACCATATCACCATCAAGAAAATGTTGTTGCGTGAAATTAAATGCCTGCCCATACCTACAAAGCTTAAATGTGAAAACAACTGCCATGCTAAGGGTAAAAATGTTTTTTTTTTCCTTTTTTTTTCTTATTACTCTGGATCAAGGGTGCAAACCTGTATTTTTTTTTTTTTTTTTTTAAAGAAGAATGAGGCACTGTAACTGCCTTGAAGGGGGTTTTACCCTCAAAACTTTCTTTGCTTTTAAAGTTCGGGCTTTATTCGTTTATCTTATTTTAAAAGTGTTTTACTACGATGCAAACATTTCTATTTACCATATAGGTCGCGTATCATATGTGTATCATATGCGATGTATACAAAATCTTTCCACTTACTGGACAAACTCACTTGTGTAATCATTACTAGCAATTCTGCTGATATCAGAGTCTAATAGTTATTTACTTCTAAGAGATGCACCCAGTACATTGTGTAAATAAAATGACTGGTGGAGCGAACACACACGATCACTGACCTTTTGCGTGTCACCAACCCAGTCTGGCATAATGAGTCACGGTGACCAAAAATTCAAAAATGAATTAGCCATACCATGTAAAAGCTTAGAGTCTCCTCTTTTAAATGGTATGGCTAACTAAATTTTGAATTTTTGGTCACTCATTTTGCCAGACTGGGTCACATATAATGTCACATGTGACTCTCAAATTTTACTTTAGGTGGGAAAACTATGCAAAATTGTTGTGTAATATGTTACATTATGTTTATGTTATGCTAAAAGACGTGTTACTGCTAATAACAATACTACCGTCATGACATTTATTACTACGTCATTAGTGGCGAAATTTGAATTTAAAAACGTACCTCTTCTGAGTCTTTGGACTCGTGCATGCTGTTTCTGACTTGAAGATGTAGTTGAATTTTTTTATTATATAAAACATATGATTCAGCTTACCTGGCTTGTGAAACTGAATGAATAACTTAGTAGGACTGAAGCCGCACTCGTGGGCTGCAGACAAACAAACAAACAAACAAACACACAATTTCCTGCAGAATGAAAATCGCCGTTTCACAGTAACTTCCGTATGGGTCCCATGAAAGTAATAAAAATTTTAATCCTCGGCACAAATAGGCAACAACTTCTTAAAAATTATTATTTCCTATTAATTAATACATGGCTTTGTTTTAGGATTCAGGATTTAGGATTAGTTTGCATTCGTGTTTGAACCATTTACTGATAAATAAGTTTAAGTGAAGTTAAAAATTAAGTGGACATTCATGGAAAAATTAATGTGGCCTAAATAACAATTACATGGTCATCACTAACTTCTTTGATTATAAAGCCTCGTTTTCACTTAGCCAGAATGACTTAAAGATCGATAACAGTAGATTTTTTCTTTTTCTTTTTTGCCTTCTGGTGGTCAACAGCATTATTTTGTAAGTGTTCTAAGGACTTGAGTGCCAGGACGCAACCTCAAGGACTGGGAGGGCGTGGTTTCAATTTATGGACTATTTCGTCATGTTGAAAATGACTATAGTCACTCCAGTTTAATATAAAGGTTGCAGCCATGAAGGCATACATGAGACATACATATCCTACCGGATGTTACTGTACACTTCCATGGGGGTAAAACTGTACACATATGCATCGCAGTTAGGAAGGCTCATATTTACTCTGCCCATATTTTTGTGAGAGACCACCCCCAAAATGTGCAGAAATGGCCCTATGGAGCGTCGTGTCTTTCATATCATCAAAATAATTAGCTACTATAAGTAGCGTTAGTGTATGCTGCCTACACTTCACGCTAGTATTTGTCTTTTTGTATTAATATCATTTTTATGTCTAAAATTAAATCTGTTTTCCATTCCTCAGCTGTGTCTCTTGCACTAGCCCTAAACGGCGTCTTCACAAACACCATTAAGTTGATAGTTGGCAGGTAAGACATGATTCGGTTTGCATTACTGTTAGCATCAGCACTTATGAATTTCACATTGTTTCAATGAATTTTATCTCTCTGATATTATATAGGATTTGTATTGTTGGTTTTGCCAGTATTCAGTTTATCCTAGCTATGCAGAAATGATAGAAAAGAAAGCTTTAGTAGGTAAAACATAAACATTTCTAATGATAATATTAAGCAATTTTTGAATACTCCTCTTAAATCATACAAAAGGTAAATTCTATAATTAATTAAGTTTTATTAAATATTTAATATATTTTCAAAGTAAACTCATTAAAGTCTCGTTACTGCATTGCACGTGCCAAACTTGCAATAATTATTCAACTTATCCAATGGTAGTGACGGTTATCCCATGGCGATGATGCCATAATTCAGTTATCTGATGGCAATGATGCAATAATTTTGTTATTCAATGGCAATGATGCAATAAGCATCAGCTTGTAGAAGAATACCAAGAAGTATTTGATCGTGTTTCATTAATCAGAAACAAAAAAAATTTTTTTTAAAGTTCCACTAATTCCATTATCAAGAAGTACAATAATAGGAATACTATATGTATATTTTTGATTTTTTTACTGAAATGTAGAGCAAATCTGATTTTTTTAAATAATGACTAGTCTTTGAAATTAATTTATTGAAGCCAAATTTCAACATACTGTCCTTATTATTATAATACCATGTCTGAATTTTCCTCTGACTGTTTATAGAAGAACATAGCATTTGAAGATGACTATAGAAGTGTAGCTTTAAATTTTAACCAAATAACTGAAGCAGAGGCAAAAACCAAGCCAGGTGTCATTGGTCCCAGTGTGTTAAAAAAAAAAAAAAAAAAAAAAAAAGGTTTAACAACCACGTTTGTTACCAAATCAAAAGTTTCAGGTAATGAATTGTTAAGAAATAGAATACATTAGATATATTTGGAATGTTGTGACTGCTTGCACTGTAACATGTAAGCTTGTACTAAGCTTTTTTTTATTTCAGACCGCGACCAGATTACTTTCATCGCTGCTTCCCAGATGGCCAGGTGAATCCAAAAATGCTGTGCACAGGAGAACCAGGTCTGGTGTCTGAGGGCCGAAAGAGTTTTCCCAGCAGCCACTCCTCCTGTAAGTGTAATATCTCTTTGAAACACCTTGGAGACTGTAGTTTGCTGATGCACACAGTATTTATTCCTGAAAGTAATTTTAGCTGCCTCAGTTGTACCGAACTTTTTTCAGACGAATCTATTGTCCAGTCTGTAACTGGATAAATGAAGTAGTTTGTGGTTTAAAAAAAATTAATTGAGGTTCAGTAGAGCGAAGGGTTTATTTGATAGCAAATTAAATCTTGGATGTATAGGTCACAGAGACGGCTGATGCTAAATAAATCTGCTTTCATGTATAATGGGGTAAGAGGAATAGATCCCTGACATTATTAGGCTTTTATTAAACATGGATCACACATAGAAGCAAAAAATGTGTTTCGATGTGTAAAGTAGCAATCAGGACTTCATTTCTCATTAAATTGCTATATGACGTCAAACGAGCTGTGAAATTCCTGCCCACCGGAGTCCCCTTTTTTACATGCCATGTGCATATGGCATGTAATCTGCTCTCATATACATCCAACTGACATGAAATATCCAAAGTTATGCAGGTACTGCAGTAGTGAGAGGATCAAAGAAAAATCTTCAGCAAGCTGCTGGTACAAAGAAGAAAAATAATTGAGTGAAAGGAAAATTTCAGTGAAGCTACATTAGACATGCTTGTGTTGTCAAATGTTGCTGAAAATGAGTTTTCCCACTTAATTTGTGATTTCTTTTGAATTTCCTTAAAAAATGATACAGGGTGTTTGTGATTTTCTTTTCTTTTGCAGTTCTTTTTGTTTTTTTTTTAACCAAAATGACTGACTGGCAACATTCAACCATTTGCCAAACCACGTAACCCTGCAAACAACCCCCCCAGACAACAGTGTGCGAACACAGGGTACACACTAAACAGCTCGCCAGCCCAACACAAGGCTACACACACAGAACCGTAAGCACTCATGTTCATACCTTAGGGCAATTTTGAACAACCAATTAGCCTAATGTGCATATTTTTGGACTGTGGGTGAAAACCGGAGTACCCAGAAGAAACCCACGCAAGCACGGGAAAAACCTGCAAACGCCACATAGACTCTACCCCAGGACCTTCTGGCTGGGAGGTGGATGCACTAACCAGCTGGCATCATGTAGGTGCATGAAACCTTAAAATGATAAAAGTGTTTATTTATTTATTTTTTAAACTCTTTAAGAAAAGAAATCAGGTCATAAAACGGAACTTTACTAACACGGAGTGTGTACAAACCCTTTATGAGTAGATGTTTATTCATGTTAGAACTGAAATAGGTCAGATTTAATTAATTATATCTTTATAAATATGAAGAAATTCCCAAACCCGAAGCAGCAGCTGTAAGATCTCGGAGGTACCTGAGTCACATAGTGCCAAGGTTCAATAGTATTTCCACTTCAGGCATGAAGAAAGGAATATGCAATAAATAAACCCATTAAAAAAAAACAATAATAATAATTCATTCATTCATTCATTCATTTTCTGAACCGCTTAATCCTAATTAGGGTCGCGGGGAAGCTGGCGCCCATCTCAGCCGACGAGAGCGAGGGCAGAGTACACCCCGGACAGCTCACCAGGCCATCGCAGGGCAGAAACACGCTGACGGCTATGCAGCTACTC
>JAOUQZ010000039.1:6391991-6417854 GCA_028564935.1 Neosilurus hyrtlii
TTCTTTTACATTCCTCTCACCACAGACAGTGAGAGACATGGCCGGCATTTGATAACCCAGTTAGCTGCACTGGGGGATGGGGGGGGCAGTGACACCTGGTGACAGTGGGGCTGGAACCACTGACCATGAGAGCAACCTACACACTGTCAGCACCCTACCACCGGGCCACCACTACCCCAATAATAATAATAATAATAATAATAATAATAATAATAATAATAATAATAATCAAACAAAATATAGAAAATCTTATCTGGCATGTTTTAGTATAAACATTGTAAAATAATTATTTTAAAATGTTGTAAAAATTTTTTAAATGCACCTTGGCCTTTGGTATACAAGGTATGAGGATCACATCATGGAGCCTCTTTACATTCAGTACATGAGAAAGTTTCTTTAAGTGAAAAATAAGTAGCCTCAGATTCTTGATCTTGGCAGATAGTGTCATTGGGTGTTGGAGAAGACGCAGATGCAGGTATCAATGAGAATGGAGTTTATAAGAAAAAAGGACGAAAAAAAGGACAAAATAAACATCTCACTAACCTCTGATTAATTTCGTGCCGAACAAACAAAAACACGCTTAATTAAGACAGGCAGACCTGCACATAACAAGTATAGAGAAGTGCCAGTCCAAAGCCGGAGCCTGGCAGGGTTGTGGTGAAAAATACTGCGTGAGAGCAAACACACAGAAAGGTGGATGTGATGGTAACCTTGACTGACATCATCAAACAGAATGAAGCTGGGCGAAAGAGTTATTCCCAGTGGCCCTAATATGAGGATCCTACATAAACATAATGTTGCTGGGAGAAAATATGATATCCTTATGTGAGGACAGTGTGGTCTCATGAGATTAATACAGAGCAGGTGGGAGTGTGCGGCAGGAGAGGCAGTGAAGAGTAAACCCAGGCTCAGAAATCTGGTGACCAGGACTGTTGGAGGAAGTGGAATATGAGATAATGTCATTATAGCCCATCTAAGTTAAAGTTCAACACATGCATTTTGAGATGTTTTTCTTTTCATTCCAGTGCCTTCCTAGCACCTCAAACCAGTCCGGCCTCTCTTCTCTCATCTGATTTCTCTCTTTAACAAGGAATTTCTGTCTGCAGAACTATTGCTTTTTTTCCACGCCAACCTGTGTAACCTCTAGAGACAGTTGTCTGTGAAAAATCCCAGCAGATCAGGCATTTTTGTGGGAAAACATTTACAGTGCCTTAATAATTAGTCTTTGGAGTGGAAGAGGAAACCAGAGCATTCAGACGCAACCCACGCAGGTACAAGGAAACTCAACACAAAAAGGTCTCAGACGCCTGCTAGATTCAAACCCAGAACCTGCTTGCTTCACCACTGTGCCTCTGCCATAAATCCAGCACTGCTCTAAGCTAAATTAAAAGTAGAGTAAAAAAAGTTGTTTGTAGTATGATTTGATGTTTCCCCGTAAACAGGAGAGAAAACTTGCAGAAGTTTTAATTACAAGCTGCGCCGGTGTTTTAGGTGGATTTCCCCTGTTGAAAATGAAGGATTGTAAGTTACAAGTTGACCTTGAATGCAGTATTTGACAAAGCACAAACTACATGATTAAACTGCTCTAAATAGTGCATAGTGAAGCTGCATGTCATTTTGATTTAGTGGTTATGCGTCATTGTAACCCCATCAGCATGTCCTGAGGACCATGTTAATGCTTGGCACTGCAGGCGAACAATACAGCAGCTGTCTCCACACCTAAGTGCACAAACCCTGCGTCAATTCACTCCAAGCTGCGTTATGCATCATAGTGATATTTTCATTTAATTTTAATATGAACCTCACTGCTTATTGATCACTTTTACCTGCTTTTAATTTCAGTTAATTATTAATACTATTTATTTTCTACTTAATGCATCTTGTTCTTTTGAGCGTTATACTATTTCAACATATTCAATCAAACTCATATATTTCAGTAGTACTTTAACTTAAAAGACCACATTATGCTAATTATAACAGGGTACTACACATCAGGGAAATATTTGGCACATAACCTTTCCTCTAGTGATTAAAGTCTCTAAAAAGCAAACGGGTTGTTAAACATTATAATTATTTGTCATGTATTTCATGCATGACTTGTAAAGAAAAAGCAAGTCGAAAAATGTACAAAATTTAGATATATAAGAATATAAATGAACATTATTATTAGATTTGCCTTTTTAATCCAATCTGACAGATGGTGATAAATAACAGATTGAAAGATGACGTGTCCAGGAGAAACAATATTCAATCTTTACAATTCTGTGATATATTAGGCTTATAGGACCTGAAATGTAAATGAAGTATGAAGTACTTGGACACGTTTAAAGTAGGTGTCCATGATGGACACTAAAAATGAATAACAGGTTGAACAGTGAAATTAATCTCAGAAAATAAAGTACATTATTATATGACAGTGACAGTATGTATAGTAAGATTGGTCAAAGCGTGGACAATAAATCCCGTATGGGCTGCTGCATTTTGCTCTGCAGGTTAGCCGTTAGCTAGCTGCACTTAGCGTTATGACCTTTAGAATCTTGCACGGGGAGGAAAACAAACCAAAAACCACTTGTCACGAATGCATGTGGAGACAGGATGCATACACTAGATGAGAAGTTTATTGTGGACTGGCAATCCAAGAAATACAAACCTAAATAGGGAAGCATAGCATGTAGCCAGCTAACAAGTACAAACTAAGCAAAATGAGCATGAAGCAAAAAAAAAACAAGACTACTTCCTGATTGCTCCCATGAATGACGCCTACTCTGGTAAACGCAAAACCCGGCAAATCCAAGGTGGTGTACTGTTTGTTCAGGACCAGCTAAGTATAAGCACCTGAAGTGAAATAAAAAAGGATGTCATTTTAAAATGGCATATAATAAACTGCTTTTAATCTTGTTTGCTCGGTCCGTACATTGAAATATCGGCCCTTAGGCTCGCACAAGACCTCACCTTTCAACTCGGTCTGCACAAGCCCTCCGGCTAAGATTTCTCTGTACAGACTTCACACTCAGTTAACACACAGTTATTATTGTAACTGTAGGGGTATGATAGCTGGTCACTGGGCAATACATGTACATTTATCTTATCCAGAGCGACTTACAATGAATATTTTTATGCAACTGAGCGATTGAGGGTTAAGGGCCCAACAGTAGTGACAGTGGGGATTGAATCGCTGACCTTCGGCTCAGTAACCCATTGCCTTAACCACTAAGCCACCACTGCCCACTAAGGTACTCATTTATACCTTTTACATACTGGTTAAGAACATAGACTAAAATTTAAAAAATTAAGAGTGCCCTTTCTATTTTTTCTATAACTGCATGCATCTTTTCAAGGCACCAAATTAATGATGAGCCCTAGGGGGTACATTACTATAGACTGTAGCCTGGGAAACAAAAATAAACTCTTACAGTACCCCTTTTTCTTACAGTGTACAGATCAAGTATGATCCGTAGCTCATCATTTAAAGTTTTATCACCGTATTTTTATGTGTCTTTTAATTCACTCAACGTGCAATTTATGACATTGGAAAGTGGCTAGATATCCTGGCACCTTCCAACCAGGGCCATACAGACAATGATTTACTTGAAAAATGACTGCACACTGGCCCCCAAGAGTGGCGTTTTGTGAGAAACAGAGCCTCATATCTGCAAAGCCTGAAGAATCTCCACCTAGGTACTCCATGGACTTTTCAGCTAGCTAATGATTTTGTCTACTTTTTAACTAACCACAGAGAATCTAAATGATCTGGTGTAATGTCGCTCAGCTAACCTTATTTTGTATTTGTTTATTTATCTAAATAATTATGCCAATAAATCCTTTATCATGTATGGAATGGAGCCTGACTTTGGATGGATAGGTGGCGTTACATATATATGCAATGCATGATTGCTGCAGGACCTAGGGAAGTCCTCGTAGGTACTTTGCTCTGTTGTGTGTGTGCCGCAGTTGTCTAAGGAGTGGTTTGATGTGTTCGGTGCTCGGGCAAGGTTAAGGCGACCACTTACTTTTAACTCTGAGTCTGAGCACTTGTTAAGCAGTACAAACCTCCATTCTGCTTCACCCTGTTTTTTCAACCAGCCCTAAGAACTTACTGAATCAAACTTCAGACAACATTTTACCATAGACACCTTGCAGCAAGCTTCTGAAAACTTCAAGTTAACAAGTAACAAAGGCATTATTATAACATGCTCCTTTTCTGTTAAATGCCCCCCTTTCTCTCAGGGTCTCAGTTTTAACTACAGGTGCCTGATATTTGTTTGTGTTGTAACTGTTGTACCACCATTGCTGGGTTGTATTATAGAAATAAATGTTCATATTTATTACTCTTATTTTAATTTCTAATTCATATTAAAGAGAGTTCCATGCAATATATTTCAGTAAATTGATTGATCAAATTCAGGTTTCTATATGACTGCTAAACTGAAATTTTCCTTGCATTAGTAAATATACTAACTTTTACACAAAAAGCAGCTTTTTAAAATTATTTAACTGCTTTTAATTTTGTATTTATCTCATGTAAATATGTCATTAAACCCAGAAAAGTTTTTTTTTTCAAAATGCAATAAAAACCAAAAATCTGTGATTTGATAATCACAGCGCCCATGCAGCTATATTTGTCACAGTAGCATGAAGAGTTTTGCAAGCAATTTCACCAGATTCTAAATTCTGGAGCCTTTTCGCAATATTTTCATTTCATATATCAAAAAGACTAAATTCTCTACAATCTAGTGTTTTATTTGATCTGACTAACAGTTTTGGCATAGGGAGGTGAATCATGATCCATCCTTGCTTGCAAAACCATTGGTGGATGCTACTTTTATACCCAATCTCACCTGCTACAAATAATAGTTGATTCTTTGTTTATATTTAGAAAATACAAGTTTGTGAGTAAAAAATGTTTTTATCTTTCTATTTTTATTAGTTAAGTAAAAGTTGATATGAATTAAGAAATGTCAGATTTTTATTTTATTTGAAAAATACCACAATTTTTGGAAACTGTAACTTAGGGAAAATGTGCATATTTTACTTACTTTACTAAAATAAATACTATATTATTTTGCAAGTGCTCAAAAGAACAAAATAAAACAAAATTTTAAAAAAGTTAAGCCTTGTACACTGAAGGACTACACACTGAAATAATCATGTGTTGTGAGCTACATATGCATTAAAAGTCCTTTAAACTATTTTCATTTTAAGTGTTAATGGTTAAGTATAATGGGTTGTTTTCAGTATTGTTTTGTTTCATCTTTAGGCCTAAGGCTACTGACATATGAAATATTTTCTTGGGTCTTGTGTCTTTTGTGTTTCTCAGTCAGATATATGCTGTATATGTATGTGCCCTTAGAGGTCGGATATTTTTCCACATTTAGGAATATGTTTTTGTGTGATTCATGTGCTACAAAGCTGCGAGGTGGTAATCAGTTCCTGTTGCAGGGACAGTTGTTCAACAGATTTAGGTTAATCCCCAGATACATTGGCCATGTTCTCCCCAAAACCAATGACTTCCTTATATTTGTAGATACTTACTATATGCTGAACTGAATATTGGCTCAACCGCAGAATGTAGAAAATGTCATATAAATGTTTATTATTAAGTAATAAATCAGATGTGAAATTTTAATCATGTAGAAACATTTCTTTGGTTCTTTGACACGTTAGACATTGATTTGTAATTGGTGCTCAGGGGGACACTCTTGAACTTAGAGGAAACAAAAGCAAAAGAGAAAAAGTCCCTGTTAGCATGCAGCTAACTGTAGCTACAGTTTTTTTTTTGTAAAAATAAATCAGTGCCAAAGCATGAAATCTAGCACATTTGTGCATTAGATTATGACCAAATGCTTCCTTTTGTTGAAGATGTAGGAATTTGAATAAGGTGTTTTTTTTTCACTGTATTAAATTGCAATTACTGTATTGTATTGCATGCTTCAGACCGTAAATTTTCTTGCAGTTTTTATAATTCAGGGAATCAATATTTACTAATGTGTATGACTAATAATTAACCTGAACCCTAGGTGCCCTGTGTGTTCGAAAACATTCATAAAAAATGCACCAGATGAGTCAGTTCTCCAATAAGGTGCCACTACAAATGAAAGTGCTAGACATTAAAACTTTGTAAACCTTCCTCCATACCTGTCAGACGACACTGAATGTTATCGAATATTATCATCAGCTCTGAACATCCAACCTGAATGCTGCAGGAGGATCTGCAAGGTGTTTGTGTAAGCACCAGGTGGGCTTTGCATTGTTGAAATTGCCTGTATATTATTAACGCAGGCATCAGCATTTCTAAATAAATGCATTTGCAGCTTGTCTAAACTTTTCAACCTTCAAATCTTTCCCAGCGTCAGGTTAAAACGGATAACCAGTCCCACCCAAATGAGATGCAAAATTTGAAATTAAATGATTCGGTATTCTCCTACCAAGCCTGTGATGGAGTCGAAAGTTATTTATATGCTTATTTCAAATTTCTTTTTTGGTGTTACCGTCCTGATACGGAAACAAATTTTTAATACATTACCCGAGAAGCTACTTCAAAGGCGGCTTGACCTAGATTGAGTATCAGTTTGTATGGCATAGTATCATAATATAATCTGGAGAAGTCTTGTAGACTGAAAAGTCATTAAAACTATGAGTCTTGTGTAAAATTTTTAGGAATTAGAAATCATGTGTCCAGGTAGCTGTTAAGATAACACGGTACAATACAATTTATAAGATTTTACACAAAATTTATAGTTTAAAATCTTATGAATTAGTAATCATGTGACCTAGTAGCTGTTACAGATAATACAGTACAATACAACTGCTCTGTTCTCCCTTTTATCCATCCATTCATCCATCTATTGCTTATAGATAGCATAGTGCAGGGGCAAATCCCAGCTGACTTCAGGTGAGAGGCAAGGTACACCCAAGAGAGATCTCCCAATCTAACAGAGAGACAAACATCCATTTACACTCACATTCATACTTATGGACAATTTAGCGTACCCAGTTACACTAATCTGTGTATTTTTTTAAACTCCAGGATAAAACCAGTGTACCCAGAGGAAACCCATGTATGCACAAGGAATAGCATGCAGACCTCCCATGGAAATGCATTGGACAATACTCTGTGTGCATGTTTATTAAGATGAAAAAAGGTGGGAAAAGAATTACATGGTATTTGAGGGTAATGAACTAGAAGGCTGGCAGACTAAGCAGAAATATATAGACTGTACATGTACAGTGTTAAAGCTGTTCAGGGTGTACCCTGCCTTCTCCCAGAGTCGGATCAGCTGGGCGCCAACCTTGACGCAACCCTAATTAGGATTATGCAGCTTAGAAAAGGAATGAATAAATGAATGTTCAGTGTTAAAGTCCAGGTAAAGAGTATTTACTTTTTTGTCTTCTGTGTTAACCACCCAGCCAAATTTGAATGATAAAAAAATTGCCAGTATAGGCTCCCATGTGGCGCATCAACTATGTGCATGACTATAAAACACGCCACAGCTATCCGTGACCGATATTTAATGGGAGAGCTCTCATGGGAGGTAGGGATGGCATATGCTCACCTCCCTGTCACTCACGGTGATCAACAACCAATCATGGGCATCTGGGATAGCTCAGATAGCTCTTTGTTTTCACTTGCGTTTGCCCTGAATATGCATGCACAGCAGTTAGTAAAAGATGTGTGTCACAGTAGGGGCATGTGCATGCTTACACCTCTCCCTGGTTAGTGGTAGTCGTATGTGATAGGGAGGCAACAGCTGATGGTTGGGATTTGAATTATTGCATTTTAAAAAAAAAAAAATTAAAATAAGTAGTTATTAAGGCCATCTCGCTGTGGAGTGAACGTGCTAACCACTACAACCCTGTGCTGCCCACACACACACACACACATATATATATGTCCATGTATTTTCACATATAGAAAAACATATCAAGAGTAAATAGACAAATCATTTTAAAAATATTTTTCCATAGATATGAATATACATGGGTCCAGTGTTGTAGTGGTTCGGGTGCTGGGCTCATGATCGTGAGGTCGTGGGTTTGAATCCCCCCAATGCCCTTAGGCAAGGTCTTCACCACAAGTGTGCCTCTGTCCACCCAGCAGTATAAATGGGTACCAGTAAAAATACTGGGAAGGTAAACTGCGATGGACTAGCGCACCCCATCAAAGAGGAGATGAACTCTTAGTTGCTTCATGCTACAGAAACTGGGGATAAGCCAGTAGGCTCAGGTGTAAAAAGCCTAACAGATTTACTTCACCTTACCTATAGAAATACGTAGAATTTATATACATCAGTTGCCTTACAACAGTTCAAAGACACCTGTCAGAAGGCCCAGGTAGACCTGAGTGGGATTCTGTTGATTGCTTGTCTTTGTTGGTGAATTGTACAATCATTTTTTTGTGTTATGGCAAAAGGAATCTCAGGGTGTAATCTGACCAGCCTCCTACATTGTGTTTGAAAATTAGACCACAAATTTGCTGCTGGTTTTTGCAGCATAGCTAATTGCTATAAACAATTTATATACTGTAATCTGAAACAAATAAAATGATATATGCTAATGACCCCTCCTTGACTTGCCACTTTATTGTGGTGGAGGGGTTTGCGTCTCATAATGATCCTGGGAGCTATGCTGTCGGGGACATTATGCCCCTGGTAGGGTCACCCAAGGCATACAGATCCTAGGAGAAGGTCCAGACTAAGCACGGTTCAGAAGACCCCTATGAGCAGAATTATTGCAAGGAATCCATTTCCCTTGAATGGATGCGTGGTTACCGGGGTCCCCCTTGGAGCCAGGTCTGGGGGAGGGGCTCGAAGGCGAGCATCTGGTGGTCAGGCTTCTGCCAATGGAGCCTGTCTGGGCCTAGCCTGAAAAGTAGACATGGCTCCGCCCTCCCATGGACCCTCTCCTATGGGAGGGGCTACAGGGGTCTGGTGCAGTTTTGCTCAAACCCCCCAATACCCTCCCACACACACACACACAGACACACACACCCACACACACTCAGAGTGCTGTAATGGACAGGGTTCAGATATGGCACGTTGTCCATTACTCCCTGCATCTCCCTTTGACTGCACAAGGACACGGAGCCATGCCCTTACCTGCTATAGCACACTATGTGTGTGTTTGTATAACGTGGGGTTACGTATGTGTCTGCTGTCGTTATATCTTGATTTTTGTGGTAATTCATCTATTCAGCACAATATTTCAATTTATTTTCTTTTAAATAGCTAGAGCAATTATACTAAGTGTCTTTCAGATTTCAGTTCCACTAACCAAGGCTTCGTACAGAAGGGGATAATGAAACGGTGCAGCCGAGAAACAGCACAGAGAGACAGCACTTAGTTGATTTCTTTGCACAAATGTCAAGAGGGAATGCGTAACCAAAATGCGTGGACGTCATTTAGCATACAGCGCGTGCATTTATCTGAATCTGTGCCGTGTAATGTGTTTATGAATATGAATGAACCTTGTTCCGCAGAAGCTCTACGGTAATGACTTTAAAAAAAAGAGAGCGAATTTAAACGAGTAGACTGAGGCGTTTTTTTTTTTTTTTTAATTTTTAGATTTATTAATTAGGAGTGATGTGTTGTGATCGTTTGAGAATATAATATGAGGTTGTTTAGAGACGTTAATGGGTATTTGATATTTGAATTTTGATTTGTTGATTCCGTATCTCAATGTAGGGAGCAGAGGATCCAGAGCTTATCATGCCTACAAGGTGTGTGGCAGGAACACAGCCTCAATAAAACACTGCACGCTCTCAGTCATACCTAGGGATAACATAGCTGTTGGACTTAATGGAATGTTTTTGGGAGGTAGGAGCACAACCGATCAACCCCGAGGAAACCCACATAGACATGAGGAGATGATAGGAAACTCTGCACAGGCTCAGTTCTGTTGGTCATCTCATCTTAGGTAGCATTTTCTTCACCACCACAGGACCAACACACAACTATTCACACTCACTTCCACACCTAGAGGCAATTTGTTACAGCCAATTAGCCTACTGTCATACCTTTGGACTGTAGGAGGAAACCTGGAGAACCCCACGCAAGCTCGGAGACCTGCATGCAAACACAGAAAAGCTCGGGACTCAAACGCAGGACTGTCTTTCTGTAGTATTTTCTTTGCCAGTCAAAATAACTTTCAATTTTCACCCTTTACATTTTTAATGGATAGTTGGTGGTCATCATCATATACATGAGAAAAAAAAAACAGTAATTCCGAAACGTTCAGAACTTACTTACTTATTCATTCATTTGCGGAGATGCTTAATCCAATTAGGGTTTCTATGAGGCTGGCACCTATTACAGCTGACAGGCAGGGTACAGCTTGAACAGCTTGCCAGACCACTGCAGGGCAACACACACAACTATACACACTCACATCGAGGGGCAATTTGGAACAGCTAATAAGCCTAATGTGCATGTCTTTGGATTGTGGGACAAAACCAGAGTAACTGGCAGAAACCCACACAAGCATAGGGAGAACATGCAAACTCCAGACAGAAACGCCGTAGCCTAGGAATTGAACCCTGGACCTTGCTGTGAGGCAGACGTGCCAACTACTACACCACCAGGACACCAACTTTCAGAACATTTTATCCTAAAAAAAATGTTCATTACTAATAAGCTTCCATTGTCTATTGTAGGGGCAGTGGTGGCCTGGTGGTAAGGTGCTGGATTGCTGATCCCAAGGTCAGGGGTTCAAGCCCCACTATCAGCGGGTTGTCACTGCTGTCCCCCAGGTGCAGCTAACTGGGTTATCAAATGCCGGCCATGTCTCTCACTGTCTATGGTGGGAGGCATGTAAAAGAACCATTGCTGATTTTCGTCAAGAGTAGCCGCATAGCCGTCTGCGTGTTTCTGCCCTGCAATGGCCTGGTGTACTCTGCCCTCGCCTGGAGTCGGCTGAGATGGGCGCCAGCCTCCCTGCAACCCTAACTAGGATTAAGCAGTTCAGAAAATGAATGAATGAATGTCTATTGTAATGTGCTGTACAAATAAAACTAAACCGAACCGACTGCTTAGGGCTCAAGAGTTGAATATTTAATATAGAGTGACCTAATTTGCTTCATGTGAACCTTTGTAGGCTACTAATTTAATTCCATGCACCTTACTTTAACTAAACTACAAAGCAACTCTATATTCGTGACACTCAATGATCTCAGCTTGTTCTCACCTAGCGTTTTTGTTTGCAACTAATTAGAAGTGTCTTTGTGTGCCGAGCTGAACTAAATTAGTTGCTATATCAGAGCAGTAGTTACACGAAGTGGAGTAAAGTTTTGTGGGAGTCATTTTTTAATCTGAAAAAGATAAGCAGAAGTGTAATAGCTTTCGTAGCTCTTTCTGTAGGGCACAAAGCAAGCTACATCAACACAAGAGCCCTGACCCCAACCTCTCTGAACACCTGTGGGAGGGATTTTAAACATTGTCTGCACTCCAGTCCTCCTCCCATGACATGAGCTAAATACCCACAATCATATTCCTAAACCTTCCCAGGAGAGCAGAGATTACTGTAACAGCCAAGAGCAACTAAATCTGGAATGGGGTGTTCAACAAGTACTTTCGGATGGGATGATCATGATTTCTACAAACCTTACGTGTATGTAAAGCCTTCATGCTTAAACTTAAACCAAGGTATTAAATGCATTTTCCGCCTAAGCCGCACTGACATAAAAAAATATGAGCCTTTAAACAGTCTCTAAGCCTTCATAAGTTTTGTAACTAAAATTCAGCTCAAATATGAAAAGTCCCTCTATATATATTTCAAACAATAGAGTTGAACAGTAAAAACAGTGGCATTTGATACTAAATCATTAGTCCTTGGTTATTAGGTAAAGTTTGAAGTAAACACATTATTTCTAGCTAAGTTATTATTATTATTATTATTGTTATCATCATCATCATTATTATTATTTTTATTATTATTATCATCATTTTTTGTTGTTGTTGTTGTTGTTGTTTATAGCATTTCTCAATGAACTTCAGCTAAGTAATTTACGTAAATGCATATGATAGGTGACGATACTGTGGCGTACTGGTTAGCACGTCTGCCTCACAGCAAGAAATTACTGGGTTTGATTCCTAAGCTTGCCGTAGAGTTTGCATGTTCTCCCCGTGCTTACGTAGGTTTCCTCCAGGTAATCCGGTTTCCTCCCACAGTTCAAAGACATGCACATTAGGTTCATTGCCACTAGGTGTGAGTGTGAATGGTTGTGTGTGTGTGTGTGTGTGAGTGATGCCCTGCAATACTCTGGTGAGCTGTTCAGGGTGGACCCTGCCTTTGCCCAGTGTCTGCTGAGATAGTCCCCAGCCTCCCTGTGATGCTCATAGGATTAAGCGGATTCGACAAGCTAGTGAGTGATAAGAACTTAAAGACTTCTAATCAACATACAACCACTATTTATGTCAGATAATGTTTTATATATTTCATATATTGGCAATATGTGATACAACTGTCAAGTCTTTTAAAGTGTTTTTATTGTGTGCAAGGAACTGGAACATGAATCAGGGTACCAAAATGGTGTCCTTCTGGTGACACAAATAATATTTTTCTGTTTTGTGTTGTGAAGAAGCTTAGATAATATCATTGCTTAATCTCTGTAGTGGGAAAGTTGTAATGCTTCCTGTTAGTCACGAACAAACCCATAAAATACTCATAAACTTAAGTCATGAGTGATGGAGAAATAAGCAGGATATAATATGATACAATGTGAAATAACATTTCTAACAGAGCATTAATGAGCTTTCTTTTTAAAACATAAATAAAACCAATTTTTGTACAAAGAAGGTTTTTGAGTCATACAAGTTAACTGGTTTTTATAACCAATTAATTTTTCCAAACTTCTTGATCACTTATTAGGATCGCGGAGAGGTTGGAGCCCATCCTGGGTGACCTCTTAACAGCTCACCAAACCATCACTACCAACACAGGCACACTCACATTTACACCCAATTAAGAACACCCACTTAGCATAATGTGCATGTCTTTGGATTGTAGGAGGAAACCAGAGTACCCGGAAGAAACCCAGATACGCATGAGAAGAACATGCAAACTCCACAAAGGACTCGAACGCAATACCTTTTGCTTTTAAATACATGTCAATTATTAAGTTTAAGCACTAGAATCTGATTGATGGTGGAATAAGTCTTCAGGTTTTGAGTTAGTAGTGTGTTTATAGGGGCTGTCCTGTGATTTGTTGTCCTTTTTAAGAGGAGTGAAGCAAATAGTGCCGAATATCACGCTCAAATCACAATTTCCTGTTGCACATCTTACTGTCAATCGTAGCTTGCTTTTATAGCATTTAGAAACTCATTTATATTCCGAATAGGATTAGTTCTGGTTGTCGGATCAGAATCAATAGAAAGAATCTAAAAGATTAAAAACAAGATACACAACTTGGTTGAAAATGCTTACACCTGCACTTCCAAACTCTCTTTTCTCTTCTTTTTCTTCTTCGAGAAACATCCAAGATTTAAAAGCTATTGTATGAAAGACCCAGTTTTCTATTCTTAAACCGCTACTATAACCTTGTTACATGGGAGACTGGCTGAGCAAGACACATTCCTGTTTAATGACCCATTGCTCTCATTAGCCTGCTGTTTATCTTCTGCAGGAATTCTTAAATTGCTATAAATATGTATGAAGTATAATTACGCTTGTCCCACTTCTGTGGATATCTGTGAATAACCGGAACCACTCAGGTCTAATAGAGTGACCTGGATAGCTTAATTATCTCAGCTTGTAGTCACTTGGCCGTGGAGGGACCGAAATGTAGCGCAATATATTTTAAATAATAAAGTGTACACAGTGTCATGAATTTAAAGTGAAAAACTCATTCAGTCATTTTTTAAAACCGCTTTATCCTTCTAGGGTTGCCAGGTGGCTGAAGCCTATCTAGGCGACTCTCAGCCAACAGCTCACCAATCCATCACAGATGGACACAATTTGGAACAGTCCCTTAGTTTAACGTGCATGGTTTTGGACTGTGGGAGGAAACCAGAATACCCAAAGGAAACCCACGCAAGAACAGATAGAACATGCAAACTACACACCGGGACTTGAACCCAGACCCTTAATGAAAGGCATATGTGCTAACCACTATGGCACCGTGATGCCCAAATGGGAAAATATTAAACTATATGTAGACTACGATAGGCAGTGCTTTGATCACTATCACAGAGTAATGAATGAAATCTCAGGCAGACTATAAATTAATTAAATGACAGTATGTACAGATTTTGTTGAATAGATGAACACCAGACAGAAAATCTCAGTTTACTAAGACCTGCGTAATCTGATGATTCATCTTAGATGACACTGAAGCATACGGTGTGACAACGCAATGGTTTCGAGGCACATTTAGATTTAAAAGCGTGTGTTCTCCCAATCCCAGAATGTTTTGTTAGTGAAGCTCCATATCTTAGAGAATATAATCATCCATACGTGTACCACCAAACCCGAAAAATGCTGTTTAAAAATGTAAAATCCCTCCAAATGTCAAATATTTTGCAGGTTGTCAGGCAAATACCACAAAGTAGTATTCCGTTTAATACTGGTTTAAACAAAGTAGTATACATTTCACATCGGTGCAAAACAGCTTTACATAGTAAAACTAATTTGTTAAAGAATTAAAACTTTATTTTAAAACTTTTTCTATACACCCTCTACATCCCCACTGAGCAAGCCTGTGGTGATGGTGGCAAGAAAAAACTCCCTCAGACATTACGAGGAAAAACCTTAAGAGAAACCAGATTCAAAAAGGAAACCCATCCTCGTTTGGGTGAGACCTGATCAAATTACAAACCATGTAGCCAACAAAGAGCATCTAAGATGACAACTTCAAGCAGTAGTAGCACATCAGGATGGATCACAGGATTCAGAGAGCAGAAGGATCAGATTCACTGGTACATCAGAAGTAGCATGTGTACCTCAACAAAAGCAGAGAGAGAGAGAAAGAGAGATTGTTGGGAGTTAAGAGTCTAATGGTTAAAGAAGAGAGTTTATTGACCCTGGGATGACTGACTACTGTCTGACAGCATAATTTAAAGGAAGAAAAAAAGGCATAGTATTGGTGTGTGCCAATTCCACCAAATCTCCACTTGATGAGTTTTACTTTAATGGTGTTAATGAGAAAGAGAAATAAGTCTCATTACTGCACTCTTTTTTCAGATTAATACTGTAGGCAAGCTATTAACAGTACTAGATTGCTGTGGATTTTAAAATGTTTGCATTTGGGAATACAAAAACAATCGTTTTTTTTTTGAGCTTCCAGAACAGCATGCTGTGAAGAAACATGAGCAGGAATCATGGAAAATATAAGCTTTTGACTTCTGTTCTCAGGACTGGCAATGGTTTTCATCATTGTTGTTACACTGTTGAGTGTAGCCTTGATTCAAGGTCTATCGTGTGGGTAGAGGATTACTCTTCATATTTCATAGTCATTTTTTAATTATAGAAGAAGCAGAAATGGTTAGATAAAGACTTCACTGAAAGTAGAATGTGTATAGGCATGAATTGAAAGGTATACCTGGCCCTGTTCATGCTGTGTTTTTTATTCTCTACCTCCTACCTTATTTTCTCTGTTAATTCTTCATCCTCTCTTGTGTTTTCTGGCTTCATCCCCATCCAGTTGCTTTCTCTGGCCTGGGATTCACCTCCTTTTACTTAGCAGGGAAGCTGCACTGTTTCACTGAGAGCGGACGTGGGCGCAGCTGGCGCCTCTGTGCTATGATCCTGCCTCTCTACAGTGCAATGATGATTGCTCTGTCCCGCACCTGTGACTACAAACATCACTGGCAAGGTAAAAAAAATAATTTTCTAATTCGAATAATTGTACAGCTTCCAGATACTTAAGGGTACCGCGTGTAAGTTAGCAATATCTAGCAGCATCTTCTGGTCCAGTTATTCCTGACCCCTCCCCCTTCAAAGCCTGTATGGTTCTAATGTAGAAACATGGCGGTGCAAGATGGCGGCTACCATGAGAGGGGACCCGCTCCCCATGTGGATATAATCAGTTTATTCTAAGCATCCAAAAACTTAATAAATATTTTTTTTTAATATTACTACAGATTAAAGAAAACATATTTACATTTACAGCATTTGACAGATGCCCTTATCTAGAGTGACTTACAGAAATGCTTTAAATTTACTTTCAGTGAATAAATACTGATGCTGGCTCACTAGGACAAAGGCTAAGTATACTTTATCATTCAAAACTCAGTGGGTAGAGGTTAAGGTATTTTTTTGTATGACAATGCTAATCCAAGTGCTTCCGAAACATTGTTTGAAGACATTCAGTGACTCAGCTCAAACTCAGAGACCCAATCAGTGCAAAAACAGAGAAGAGTTCAGATGCATGTTTTCCTTGTATTTTGATGGAAGGAGGGACCAGTCTAGCAGTGCTAGAGGATTGGAGTGAATCTAATGCGAGCAGCTACAGGAAGCCAAAAATAGAGCGTATTTCTGCTAACAGATCTTCCAAAATGTTACACACTGTACCTTTAAATCACATCTAAACTCAGTGTAATGCAATCCCAGTATCTGGAGACCTGTGGTGGAAATGCTAGCAGTGTCAGTGTGTTTTTAGGAATTCTGGTTCTGGCAGTTGTTCAAACTTGGCTTCATCACTCAAGTTCATAACTGGTCTAAACAAAGAATATGCTATGGATTTGTTGTGGCTTGTACTGTAAATCCTTTTTGTTTATTATAGTTAATGGTTCTCTATAT
The DNA here is from genome assembly GCA_028564935.1 of Neosilurus hyrtlii. Taxonomy (NCBI): domain Eukaryota; kingdom Metazoa; phylum Chordata; class Actinopteri; order Siluriformes; family Plotosidae; genus Neosilurus; species Neosilurus hyrtlii. The sequence continues at coordinate 6,408,720 of JAOUQZ010000039.1, forward strand.
ATCTTTTTCCAAAAATGTAAACAAACTACTAGCCCAATTTAAATCACTGCATCCCTGACCAGGTACAGTAAGTGCTTTTTCCAGCATTCGTATGCTTCCACTAACTGCATCCCTAAATACTGTATAGACAACATTAATGCATTGATATTTTTGTTTTATTTGATGAGTGTCCGATGTGAGAGCTCACTCATGTCCACATGGAAGTAAAGAGCTGTGGGAACTTAATTTAGTCTCTGCTTGGTGTGGCACTGTTACATAGTGGTTAGCAGGTCCACCTCACAACAAGAAGGCCCTGGGTTAAAATCACAGGCTTGGTAAGGGCATTTCTGTGTGGAGTTTCCATGTCCTCCCCATGCTTGTATGGGTTCCTCCAGGTCCTCTGGTTTCCTCCCACAGTCCAAAGACATGCACATTAGGCGAGCTGGCTGTTCCAAAGTCTGGATGGTTGGGTGTGTGTTGGACCTGCGAATTTGCAGTAGATATAATGCAATACTAGTAACAATAGTTTAAAAAAAACCTCAATATTTCATGGGCATGATGCTGAAGAACTTATTCATTTTTTCTTCTTCTGTAATACTCAAGGCTATAATAGATTTACGAGTCAATCTGCAAAGGGAGTTTTGTCTGTAGTAGTAAGTTTTTCCTGAAAATTGCAAAAGCCTCAGCTTTGGGTAGGTTGGATATTTTTTGTTGTTGCTTCTGCGAAATGTTTATTTCTCCTACTCGAATTAACCTGTTTATTATGGAGCCATATTTCCTACACTGCTTTATAGGCAGCATCTGCTTGGTAATGAATTTTCCTCTTCTGTATTACACCATACCACCTACACAGAGAATATATTAGTCGAATGTTCAGTGCATATTTGAGCTCCATATTGCACATATTCATATTTATAAAGAAATTAGGCGTCACATTGCTCTGACATCAGAAATAACAGTTTTAGAATTTAAAACAGGAGGTGGGTAGAGGTCACACCCAGTGCCAAGATTTATAAAGCTCATTTTCTTTGTGGTTTTGTTCAGGTATATCACCTTTATTTGGAGGAATTGAACCCGCTTAGGTGGGGTCCAGCCACCCCGCAACCCTAATAAAGGATGCAGAGATACAGAAAACGAAATGAAATATTATGGCCATGATGCACAAAAATCATGTTCTCATTTAGTCAAAGTACCACTATATTGCCACCGGCATTGTGATTAACCTACTATTATACTATATAAAAAGGTTTGCCCTCTCGCCCCTTTTTACTACCCCCTCAGTCATTTATTCTGTCGCTGAGCCAGATAGAAGTGAAGGAAATATTGGATTTTACCACCTACAGTATTTACAATGATAAATATTTGTAAGTGGATCACAAATAATAAAAGGTTTGTTTAAATTGTCTAAAGCTTAGATCAGAAAGCTCTGATCATTTATGGGCCTGCTTCAGCTAACTGTCTCGATCCGTATGAGATTTTTTTTATAATCCTGCACAGTCCATGTTTCACCGCACTGTCAGGACTGTCAGGATGGAAAGAAATAAACACGCAGCTGATGAGGAGTATTAACCATCAGAGACACTATTCATTTTGAGACCTTAACCGCTGTTCACCTTCCATCCCAGACAAGGCTCAAATTCATAAATTGCTTTTTCATGGTTTTATTTCTTTTTCTTTTTGCTATATTTGCATTTTTTTGCAAAGCTTTTACAGAAGGTTGAACCCACAGTCTCTTAAGAGAGAATCTGTCAAGCTTTATCAGGCAGAATGAATATACTTTTCCAAGCTTATTTTTTCTTATCTTAACTTGCTGCTGATCAACCAGATCAGTGCTTATTAAGAGACAGCTGTTAATGAATCATCAACACACACACACACACAAATTAAGACTAACCAGCACACTAATACATTTTCCCTTATTAAAAAAAATTGCTTAAAGAGAAATGAAAGGTAAACCTTCCAAACTCTCCTGTTACACATAAACATATGTAAATTTTCATTATCAGGTGGTTTTTACTTACATTTATGGAAATTGAAATCTGCTAAATTCCGGCTAAAATAAGGATTTTTTATAGGAATAGCAAATTACTTCCATATATACCATCGCTTACACATGAATCACATGTGACTTTTCGCAGTATAGTGTCGCCAATGTGTACAGTGTATATAATTGATGTATGCAACCATTTATTAAGCTGTGATTTAATTTCCCTTTAAATATTCATCTGTCCTTGGGATGCCTTTTATATGCATTAAGAGTACAGAAAACATATTCTCCGTATATTATAAACATATACACTACGTCCTTGAGGTACTCTAAATTATACTGTATGTTTGCAGTACATTTACATGACAATAGAAATGACTCTAAGCTTTTATTGATGATTCCCGTCACCTGATAGTTTTCCTAATGCCCCATAGGAGCTAAATGGATGGAGCATGACATTGTGTATGTACAATGCTTTCCCTTGAGTGAGATCTGATCTAGCACAGTTCATTGACCATTTGACTAGAGGCATGCTTGCAGGGGGTTATTTCTTTAAGACCTCTGGGGAGTTGATTCCTTAACTGTTAGTGAGACTGACAGTGAGTGAAGATGTGCTGTACAAATTCTCAACCAAGATGAGACGAGTAGTTTTCAGAGCCAGAGAAACGAAGCAGGAGATCTCTGCAGGCAAGCCACAGTACTGTCAGTTCCTCGTAACCCCAAGACTCTGACTTGTGCATAATTTGCTGATAGACTATGACATTACAGCCAGCTATTCCTGGTAGACAGTACATGCTGCATTTTACTGAAATACTCCCACTGAAAGAAATATAAAAAGTATATCATTGTTTTCAAAAAGTATATATAATATATACATATATATAATTTAAAAACTGCTTAATCCTATAAGGTCTTAGTCGACGATAGGGCGAAGGTGGGGTATGCCTGAACAGCTCACCAAACCATCGCAGGGCCAACACATAGACAACCATACACACTTACACCTAGGGGCAAACTGGAACAGCCAGACTCCTTCCACAGTCCAAAGACATGCATGTTAGGGGACTGACTGTTGCAGATATCCCTAGGTGTGAGTGTGTGTGCGTGTGTTTGTTGGCCCTGTGATGAACTGGCCAGCTCTCCAGGGTTTCGCACCTAGAGTCGGCTGAGATAGGCTCAAGACTGCCTGTGCTACTCTACTATAAAAGTGCGCTCAATTGTAATTTTATTTCTTGCCTATTCTGTTAAATTAAAAAAGAAATGTGATGTAAAAAGTGTGGAATGTTATTTACGCTAGCGTCTCATATAAAGATTTTAAAGTCAACCTTAGCCCCAGACTTCTAGAATATATGATATCTTATTGATATCATATCATAGAGCTGATATTCTGCTAATAGCGTACACCCATTTCTAGGCAAAAAGGTCTCAAGGTCTTCAAATTATGGAACTCAAGGTTTTTTAATTGCTTGTTATAAAAACTGTTGACATTGAAAAGCAATCCCAACATATTTACATATTTTTCTCCTCTCAGACGCCTTTGTTGGTGGTGTGATTGGCCTGCTGTTTGCCTACATCTGCTACCGGCAGCACTACCCACCCTTTCTCCACACAGACTGCCACCTGCCTTACGCCAGCCTGACACTGGGCACGGCCCGACATGTGCCAGTCTCCCAGGAGGTGCATCAGGCTACGGACAATGCCACGAGCCTACCTCTGGAGGGTATCACCGAGGGGCCCGTATGACTAACGGAGCTCCCTTCCTTCACCGCCCGCCTGGTATGACCCACACAGACTGGCAGACTCTTGTACATTCCAGTGGGTCATCCAGTTCCTGTTCATTTTATCCTTCACTGATCCTATTTCTTTTTCCATCCTGTGTTCAGTACTGATTTCCCGGCCACATCTGGGATACATATACACTCACTATACTTGTTGTTGGTGAATATAGACTATGTCTTTGTAGCAGGAATGATAGAATAGAAAAGACAGAGGGGCGCTTGATCTAAAAGGGCCTGTTTGAGTTGTAAAAATGAAAAAAGATTAGTGATAGCACAAAACAAAGGCAAAGTCCAGCATGATGTATTTTGCTATTACAAATATGAAAATGTATAATGAAATATATGGGGTGAGTGAAGTAAGGACGTTGTAATAGAAATCTGTTTCTGTTCTGCTTCTTGTATATTTTCCACTTCTGACATACAGTATGATTGACATGCTGGGCTTATCAAAGATGAACTCACTGGTTATCCGTGTTACTATTCATTTCTCTGTCCATTTTTTTTTCAGTATATGACCCACACTGACATGAGTCCATTACCTCCTCTGTTTGTTTTCTCAGCTACATAAACCTGACTCAACACTCAGTAATTCCCTCTTTCTTTATCCTATTCCTCTTGGACTCTCAGCAGTGGTGCCACATTATCTCCGTCACTCTGCATCTTCCTTATTCTCTCCATCTCTTTTCCTTATTATCTTACTCCTTTGTTCACTTTCCACTTTCCTTTCATTTCTTATGCTAAGGGTTGCATAGAAATTTAAATACAAATAACAGCTAAACACTCTGTGGCTGATATCATGTAGGCGCACACGCGCGTGCTTGTGTGTGTGTGTGTGTGTGTGTGTGTGTGTGTGTGTGTGTGTTGGAGAAGGGCGTAAACCCCAATCTGAACCTGCATTAATTTCCATTATGTGAGCAGTGGCTGCCACTGTTAATCAGCACATTAAAGTGGGATGGAAAAGGAAGCATCGAAGCTCTTACTTAGACACAAGTGTATTCCCTAGGCTGGCTGTGACCTGCCAGAATCAAGCCCCTAATGGGATTATTCATTAACATGCCAGTAAGTACTTGTGTCTTAATAGGGCAGACTGCGATGATTGAACGGAATGGAGAGCTACTGTAGCGTTATTTCATCCCTCCGAAGCTTAACCTAGTGTCTGACAGGTAAATATCAATAATAGTGCTAATAAGGTTATACTTTGTCCTGTTTATCAGTTCATGTGCTTATTACACTGTGCTTCCCGGATGCTCGTAGGAGTGTTAGGAAAATAAGAGTTAATCCGACTGGGAATGCAAGTCCTACTTAGCTGTTCATCTTTTTTCTGTCTCACTAAGAGAAAAATAAATCAAGCTTATACAGAAGCATATTGCATTCACTTGAGAAAAAAAAAACATTGGCTCCTTTTATTATTTATTTGTTTATTTATTTATTTATTTGCCTGCTTGCTTGTCTATTTATTTATTTATTTATTTATTTCAATAAGATAAATTTGCATGATAAAACATTTGCCTCTATTTTTCTGAGTTAACAAGATATTTCTTTAATGAAAAAGTACATTTTTGCTCTGTTTTTCTGAATTAATGAGATTCTTCGAAAATAGAAAATGCTTATGTTTGCATGCTTACGAGAGCTTGATTGGAAGCAAATGTTCTTTTTGTTAAGTTTAATCTAGTTTTACTTTCTTTTGTGTGGTTGGGACAATCGATACACCTGTCTTTAAGTAAAAAAACGGTATTGTTATCTGTCTATCGGCTTTGCTCGGATACCTCAGGACTTTGCGGCTGTTCAGACGTAAAGCATATATAGACTTTGTAAAGTTTCTTCAAGATCACTTGCCTAAAGTAGTATACTTCATGGATACAAGATGATGCATGTGATGTGAAAAATTTCAATCATTCAGAAAAACCTAGCCAAATTTCTTTTTCTCAAGTAAAAGTAATCCACTTCCATAACCCCGTAATTATGTACAAACGTAACAAATCGGGAAAAGCTGCCTGTTAAACCAAACGTCCAGGAGTGCCCCTTCCACTTTTTTCAGCATATCTCTTATGAATGTTCATCTTTCAAGCAAGAACAACAAAACATCCAAAAGCGCCAGCTGAAAGACCACTTATGTGAGATGGAAGGCACCCAGGGTACACTCGCTGCTCTTCTACATCAAAAGGAGCCAGTTGAGGTGGTTCGGGCATCTGATTAGGATGCCTCCTGGTCACCTCTCTTTAGAGGTTTTTCTGGAACATCCAACTGGGAGGAGGCCCCAGGGTAGACCCAGAACTCGCTGGAGGGATTAGCTATCCTGTCTGGCCTGGGAATGCCTTGGGATCCCCCAGGAGCAGGAGAGTGTTACTCGGGAGATGGATGCCTGGATTTCCTGTTGCCTCCCTGACCTGTCCTTGGATGAGCGGACAAATCAGAATATGCAAACCATGGACTATGGCTATGCACCATAACAAGTTTCCTAACATATATCAGAAATCTGGGTGCTTTAAAGGAATTAATTTGTTCTTTTCTGTCAGATTTTAAAAGACAGAAAGGTTTGTGCTCAAACACTCTAACAAAACACTGATGAGAGAGAAATAAGTGGTGACAGAGAATTGCTGCAGCTGGATGACGTATAAAATATACCATATGACAGTTTGACACTCTGATCCATTTTTCTAAACCTGTTTTAAAGCATTGCTTATCTCTACACTCTCACATGGACCTGATCTTGTGTAAATGTGTGAAATCCAGAGTGGATAAAGTTGTCCAGTACGATACAGAAATCCTCCTCCGGTCATTGATTGTGTGAAGGCTGAAAGTGAGCCACTAAGCACACATTTGCTAGCAAATACAGACCTCATACATATCTGAACATGACTTCTGATTACATCATCAAAAGACTTACTAGTGCAATTCTCAGCTAAGACACATGCTGGTGGCTGTAGTCTGTCAGATATAGTGCTCTTCTTTATAATGTTACATCACGACACTACAATATTCAGAGCCTTTAATTAGAAATTGTGTGGCGCAGGTGAGGTGGATGTTGCCGAATTGTCCCCAAGATGGAACGTCAAGTGAACTATTCATATCGGCGACATCCACCGAGCCTAAGGTGCATAATTGTTTTAATATATGCTACATGATAACATGAGAAAAAATAGCACACTAAAACAAGTTTTTAGTTGTTTTTATTATTATTGTTATTTTTATTTTATTTTTTTTACCATATCTTTACTGTGACGGAGGCAGGACAGGTGAGGTTCATGCATGGAGCATAAGTGCTGTATGGATAAAATATTCTTTTTAAACTTTTAGTGTATGGAACATGAAAATTGATATTTAAGTTTCCATTTTAAAGAGTAATAATGGTGAAGCCGCCTGCTCCACATGACCATGACAGACTGTGAGTGTCTGTCATTTTGACTGAAGCATTATCCACTCAGAATAATCTTTGAATCCCAAGTTAAGAGACCAATCAGATTGCGCCGTTCCCATGTAGTATATAACAATAAACATTATTTCGAATTATTAATGCTTTCAATCAAAATGGCTGACAAAACCTCTCAGTTTGTTATGTCACCTGATTGTGAAATGCTAGAAATTCAACAAAATGCAAAAATTCAACAAACTTTTGTAAAAAGTGGGAAGAAAGCTCATGTGTTTTAAGGTAAAAAAGGTACTTTATTTAAACTTTGAATGAGTTTCAAAACATGTCTTAATGGAATGTGGGTAATCATTGCCATGGTCCAAAACAACCAAAAGTATAAATTGTAGATTTCTTTTCTGATTTTACTATGTAGTATATACATTAATAATTTCAGGTGGATGGATGTTGATGGATGAGTAGCCTCAATGTTTCCTTTTTTAGACTTTTCAGCGACAAATTAGTAATTTATCCACCTTAAACTTGGGCTAATGCTTAAATCAAAAGGGTAAACCAAAAAACCCCACCATAGTTTGCTTTTTTATATTCCAGTGGAGTATGTACTATAAATTTAACTGAGTTTCAAAGCTGCTGTTGCAGTGGAGGGTGCATGATCATTGTGATGGAGCATACATGACCACTGTTCTTCCCGTGGGGTATATATTAATCCGGTTAAAAATGGTGTAATGAATATAACCAAAGGTTAGCACTTCATTTATTGGTTTGTAACTTGTTAAGCTGCAGATCTGCCAACTCTGAATGATGCATAGACAACATTCCATACATTCCTGAAATTTGCAGCAATAAATTTTAAAATGTGCATGGAAACATTTCTCATGTCTACAGCATTACCAAAATTGATCAGCAGCTGCTTTTAACCCCTGAGCAGAAGGTTCAGTGAGAGTCTCTGTATATACTCACTCTCAAGGTTCCATTACATTGGACGTAAATGCAGTGCTGGAACACCTACTTTTATGTATTTATAATAATTATATTATATATAATAATAATAATAATTATTATAATTATTATTATTATTATTATTGTTGTTGTTGTCGTTATTGTTATTATTATCATTATTAATATTATAATTATTATTGTTGTTGTTATAATTTTATTTTTATTATTATTTTCATTATTTATTCATGCATATTTTACAGTTTTTGCCATTTTTAAAAATTGGTGCATCCCTGTTAAATTTGGTTAACTATATACTTATGAAGCTGACACCACATGACCAGCAGTTTGTGGACACCTTATCAACCCACCCATTGGGTTTTTGCCACAAATTTGGGCTCACACTGCAATCGAAGAATCCAAAACTGTCCCAAAAATAACAGTACCCAAAGCAAGCTCCAAAAGGATATGGTTGGTGTAGAAGAAGCCCTGAATTCAACCCTATTGAACTCCTTAGGGTTGAACTGGAATGCTGACTGCACACTAAGAATTTTTCTCAAGTGCCTGACTTCTGTAATCCTATTGTGACTGTAGGTGTATAATTTACATGTATGGAATTTGGCAGATGTTCTTATCCAGAGAAAGTTTTTAATCTTATGCATACAGAGCAGGTTAAGGACCTTGCTCAGGGGTCCAACAGTGGCAGTTTGGTGGTACTTACCCTGGGTAACACACCCTGTGATTACACTGGGCCCAAGATGTCTACCATCTCCACGATTTGAGAGAATCGAGATGAGTGTAGGGAAATTTGGTGAAACCTTGAAGATCTTGCAGGAACTTGGGGGAATCGTGAAGTGCTCGAGGGAACTTGGTGGAATCATGAAGATCTTAAGGGGAACTTGGTGGAATCGTGATGATGTTGAGGGAATTTGGTGCAATAGTGATAATATTGAGGGAACTTGGTGAAGTAGTGATGATGTTGAGGGAACTTGGTGGAACTGTAATGATATTGAGGGAACTTGGTGGAATTATGATGATGTTGAGGGAACTTGGTGGAATTATGATGATGTTGAGGGAACTTGGTGGAA
>JAOUQZ010000039.1:6429132-6443454 GCA_028564935.1 Neosilurus hyrtlii
AGTCCAACATGTAGTCCGGTTGGTTTTACCACAACTGTAAGTCCTAGATAACTGCAACAAGAGAGTCTCTATCACCACATAAATATACCTCCAGCCAAAAACACTGTGGGGTATTTTGTGGGGGTGGCACGATGACGGAGTGCTTAGTACAGCAGCCTTGTTTTTGTGTTGAGTTTGCATGTTGTCCCCATGCTTACCTGGGTTTCCTCTCGGTACTCCAGTTTCCTCCTATAATCCGAAGAAATGCCCATCCAGCGAATTGGCTGTTCCAAATTTGCCCCTAGGTGTGGTTGTGAGTATGAATGGTTGTGAGTGTGTATTGTTCCTGATATGGACTGGTGAGCTGTTCAGGGTGTACCCTGCCTTAGTGTAGTGTCGGCTGATATAGACTCCAGCCTCACAGCGACTCTAGTAGAATTAAGAGGTTCAGAAAATGAGCGGGTGAGAAAGTGAGCGAGAGAATGCTCTATATTGTGTCAACAAGCCAGTGCCTACTGAGCCTTCGACGTTATTTTTGTAAAATAAAAATACTCCATTTTTTTTAATGGGTGTGAAGCCACTGTCTGTATCTGTTACTAGTTTAACAATTTGGAGTTTTTTTTATAACATAAAATGGACCTTGTCCAATGAGGAGCATGAACACACATGAAAAATACATGTACACACATGTGGGGTAATTGTGAGCAGCAGTATAATAACAATTCATTAAAAAAAAAAAAAAAGTTTTATTTCTCATTCTTTTTTTTTGCATGCTATGGAATAACAGTCCCAGTGCACATCTCACATCCAGATGCCCTTGGAATTTTTATTTTTATTATTATTTATTATTACTATTTATCCTCACTTATTAATGACTATAATATTTAAGAATGTTTTCTGTTCATGCTGAATAATGCATTCATTCATATTTGATACAATATCATTGCATTACATATTAATGGTAAAATCTGTTCTGCAAATCTGCAACTAAGAAGTACAACTCCTCCTAGTACATCACAGGTTTCCTTCCCAGTATTTTTTATTGGTTTCCATTTATACCGCTGGGCCGGCCCCACTACATATATACCGACCCTACTATATATAAATAGCTTTAGATTATTGTTTTTTTTTTTTGATTACAGTATTTACCCACTATACTGTACTTTTTTTTGTATACTTAGCTTTCACATTTTTTTTGCCTTCTGCCTGTTTCTGATTATGGATTGTCCTTGTTGAACTATGCCTGCCTGTGTTTTGACCCCTGTTATAGACTTGGTTTATGATTCTGGGATCAGAGTTCATGTACACACATCCTGCATCTCAGTGAATGTTTCATGTGGATCTTATTGTCTTGGAATGTATATAAAAATAAAAAAAAGATAAACAAAAATAATTAAAAGATCCTTTTTTTTTTTTACACCTTAATAGAATTTAATTCCAGGATGGAGGAAAGTAATTTAATGTTTAATGGGGTTTTTTTTATTTGTTTTGATTTTTTTTGTTGTGCAAAAAAATAACATTAAAAAATGACTTGTTTATATACGGACTTATTTATACTTTCTATTTACATAATGGACTTATTTATACAGGGATGAATAGAATGAGAATTGGATGCTTTATAATAGGAGATGTGTCAGGATCTGGCAGTCGCATCTAGAGACGGCACAATACCCTTGCTACTTCTTAAAAATGAAAATGGTTTTATATTCATTCATTCAATAATTTGCCAAACTGCTTTATCCTATTAGGGTCACAGGGAGGCTAAAACCTTTCTCAGCCAACTCTGAGTGAAGGTGGGTTGAGTTTTGGTAAATGAAATGATATAATCTCTTTTCCCAGCAATATGAATTGAAAAACTAAAAGTCTTTTGTAAGCCTGCAGGTCTGGGCAACACTCCAGGTAATTTTGGTTGTGTGTGTGTGTGTGTGTGTGTGTGTGTGTGTGTGTGTGTGTGTGTGTGTGTGTGTGTGTGTGTGTGTGTGAGTGTCTACTAATGTAAATGTGCCAGAGAGACTCCACCAAATGAGGCATAACTATATTATTGTAGTCGATTTCACTTAAGTCACTTTTAATAAAAGAAAACGAATAAAAATCCATCATTCCAGCTTATACTGTATTATGCAAGGTTTAGTGTATTTTTTGTGATCATGCAATATCGCAAAGTGTTATCAAAATAAGATAATTTGAAAGGATGTCAGTGGACATAAACATTAAAAAATGGGTGAAACAAAGTAAGATAAAGTTAAACAAGTCAACCTGTTAAGAGGGTTTATAAACATTCGTGAGTACTGTAACACTTACCACATTGTTTCACTGCATAATAAAGAAGCATATATGTATATAGATGGCATGGAAACTTTCACTGACAGTGATTTCTGGAAGTGCTCCTGAGCCCATGCAGTGATTTCCATGACTGTATCCTCCCGGTTTTTAATGCATTGCTGCCTGAGAGCCCCAAAATCATCCAGTGTTTATTTTTGGTCTTGTCCTCATGCACAGGAGCTCAGAGAGGAACCACAGCCCCTCTGTTGAGGTGGCTCAGTCATCTGATTAGAATACCTCTCGACACCTCCCTGTTGTGGTGTTTCTGGCATGTCCAACTGGGGAGAGACCCCAGAATTGGCTGGTCTGGGAACGCCTCTGTGTCTCCCTGGAGATGTCGGACGAAGTGGCCAGGGAGAGGGACGGCTGGACCTCATTGCTTAGCCCCCACCCCCCGTGCGACCAGACCCCAAATCAAATAGAAGAAGATGATGATGATGATGACAAGAGTTTGCAATTTTACATAGAGGGACATTATTCTGAAATTGTTTCCACAATTAAATTTGATGAATGGATGGATGGTTGCAATAATAGTAGGCACTTGAGTCATCCATTTATTTAGTCTCACCCTCACTTACTCAGTTAACCACTTAATCCTTTTCCGGTCACGGCGAGGCTGGAGCCTATCCCAGCCGACACGTGTCAAAGGCTGGATACACCCAAAAAAGGCTCGCCAGACCATTACAAGGCCAACACACATACACACACACACACACACACACACACACACACACACAAAATATTCACACTAACACTCCCACCTGGAACAGTTAATTAGCCTTACGTGCATGTCTTTGGACTGTTGGAGGAAACCAGAGTACAAGGAGGAAACCCGCACAAACATGGGGAGGACATGCAAACCCCACACAGAAACGCCATTTCCCAGCTCAGGACTCAAACCCAGGACCTCCTTGCTGTAAGATGGACATGCTAATCACTGCTACATTTTTTTTGATTATTTATGTAATTATTTTTTTTCTCTAGTTCCAACAGTGTAGGAATACCTGCAGACAAGAAGCGATGCAGTGTGCATTTTTCACAACGCAAGCACATGAATTTAAAGTACCATTATATGTGTCGTCCTCACACGCTGTTCCTTAATGGAGTAACCTTTCACTAGGCTATATTTCTATAACTCGGACATTAGTTACCTTTCCTAATCTTCCGTTACCAAGGATACCTGGGTTTTTCCCCCCTCCAGTTTGCCTTAGGGGGCTCCCACTGCGTGATGAAAACAAATACTCCCAATCCTGCACTATACTTCATGCTTTCCTGTTTTTTTCCCCTGGTGTTGCCCTTTACCAGCAGGCCGCATATGAATAGCACCGACATAATTTACAGTGACAGTCACAGAACTAGCAGCCACAAATGCAGTGCTGTTCATTTACTGCTGTGGTTTCGAGAGTGTGGTGTATTGGTAATTTTGGTCTTGTTTCTTTATTCAGAGACTTTAGTCGTGAGGTTGTGTTGAGTCACGAATCCAAGTCATTTAAATGCTTTTATTTATCACAGGTGAGTACAAGTAAAAGATTTATACAGTAGGGTACAACTGATATCTATTTTTAAGGGAGGCTCGAGCCTATCTCAGCCGACACTGGGCGAAGGTGGGATAGGCTCGCCAGACAAACACAACCATTCACACTTTCACTCACACACTGGGGCAATTTGGAACAGCCAGTTTGCCGAACGTGCATGTCTTCGGACTGGCATGGAAAACTGGAGGTCCTGGAGGAAACCCACAAAAGCATGGTGAGAACATGCAAAATCCACACAGAAACGACCTTGCCGCGCTTGAGACTCGAACCCAAGACCTTCTCACTGTGAGGCGGATGGGCTAACCACTTCGCCCCCTCGAGGTAGAGCAATGTCGATTCATATTTACACAAACACCATGACTTTTTTGAACCCAATACATGAACAGGATCAATCATGAAAGACTTTGTCAGTGCTTGTTTCTTCTCATGTTTATCTCTCCTCGCTGTCCTTCAGGTGATTATGGGGAACGGCTGCTCCAAGAGATTTGGCATTGTTTCCTTTTCCTCTCCCCAGGAAGCCATGAGGGCCAGGAGCGAGATGAAAGGCAGGATTTGGGCTGGGAAGCAGTTGTATGTGGCTGTAGCTCAGATGAAAAAAGGAGCGCCAGGCTTGTCTTGCCCAGTAAAACCTGCCAAGGATGATGAGCGTCCTGCATCATACCTCACAGAGTGGACGCCAACCTGTCCCTCCGCCTGTATACATCTACAAAACCATTCCTGAGGCACAAAAAATATTTTATTACTCCAATGTTAGCAAAAGAGGCAACTGCTAGCCGGATAACATACCTAAATGCCACATGTGAATCTCACTCACTTGCTCATTTGCACAAACCACTTAATCCTATTAGGATCGCTGGGAGGCTGGAGTCTATCTCAGCCGACACTGGGTGAAGACGGGGTACACCCTGAATCTGAGGCTGAAGGCAGGCTACATCCTTGTCATACCATCGCAGGACCAACACATACATCAATGCACACTCACATTCACACCTAGGGGCAATTTGGAACAATGTCAATTGGCCTAATGTGCATGGTTTTGGACTTTGGGAAGAAACCCATGCTAGCATGGGGAGAATATGCAAACTCTGCACAGAAACGCCTGAGCCCGGGGCTCGACCCAGAACCTTCTTGTTGGTAACCACTCCATCACCGTGCTGCCCCATTCATTCACCACCATGGAGCCCACTTGTGATTCTGAACCAAGATGAGAAAGTGTGTTAATGAGTTTGTGTGTGGGGGTCACCACAGGTAACAGCAACACTCCCTCTCTTGGACATTCTACTAAGTAGAAAATAGGCAGTATGACACGTACTCATAAGCTACAGTCATCATCAATTTCTGAACTGCTTAATCTTAATTAGGGTCGGAGGCCGGCACCCCTAAGCTACGGTGTTTTAGTATTTCGAATAACGAGACATTTCACATCTGATTCTTTAAAACATTTGACATTGAAATGAAATCAAAGCGCTCTATGAGCGAACTCATTCATGCTTCTAGCAAAGGATTTTGATGTATACAATGAATTGGGCGTGGTTGGGCTTTAGGTGTGAGTGTAAATGGTTGAATGTGTGTTGCCCTGCAATGGCCTGGCGAGCTGTTAAGGGAACACCTCGGTTGAGATAGGCCCAAGCCTCCCTGTGACCCTAATGAGATTTAAGCGACCTAGAAAATGAATGAATGTGCTTAATGAAGTTTAATAAAAATTTACAAATAGAATTTTTGAATATAATATGGAAACAATATAGATTCAGGCTCTGTGATACCTCTTATCACAACTGGACCTGATTTTTGTTAATAGTGGATTTTTTTTTTTTGACCCAAATTCAAACTGAGGGGCAGTAGTGACCCGGTGGTGGGGTGCTGGATTACTGATCCCAAGGTCGGAGGTTCAAGCCCCACTATCAGCGGGTTGTCACTGCTGTCCCCCCAGTGCAGCTAACTGGGTTATCAAAGACCGGCCATGTCTCTCACTGTCTGTGGTGGGAGGCATGTAAAAGATCCACTGCTGATTTTCAGTGTGTTTCTGCCCTGCGATGGCCTGGCGGGCGGTCCAGGGTGTACTCTGCCCTCGCCCGAAGTCGGCTGAGATGGGCGCCAGCCTCCCAGCGACCCTAATTAGGATTAAGTCGGTTCAGAAAGTAAATGAATGAATGAAATTCAACTGCTCATTTTTCACCCAACCAATCAAACAGGATGGACCTGAACAACTAGAAACACCTGTTGGACATGTTTTCCAATTTTTTTTTTGATCACTTGGAAAATGGGTGGGTTGAACCAAAACATAAACCATCTAGCTGTAAATATAAGGAAAGCTAAAATTCTTATATATGATCTCATAGTCATCATTTCATCTCAAACCCAAAATGTGTAGCCCGAAGGTCACGTGTGCTTGTGTTTGATTCAGGAACCGCATTTACGAATAATCGTTCCCTTCCGGAACCTAAAGAGTGACGCACTCGAGTTACTTCCTGTTTACAGTCCTATCTGTCAGCCATTCATTTCTACATCATTTAACCGACCAAGAATACTAGTTATTTTCATGTAGTGTCGACAGTCTTTACAGCCATGATTCCGTACACGGTAAACATCAAACTAGCTGCACGGACACTCACTGGGACTCTCAATTTACAAAACAAAACAGCAGTTGACTGGTGAGTAGCATTAATTAGCATAGTGGCTAATCGGTGCTTCTTAATAATATCTCCTGGTGCTTTCAGGCTCAGCAAAGTTTTATTCTTTTAAAATTCCTTTTATATAACCTAGACAATATTAAATCACTCTGTAATTTTGTTGCCAGTGGTCACAAAGCTGTCATGCTATCCTGTGTGTATATATTTCCCATCCAGCTGTGAGCTATAAGGCTCAAATTATATGTATAATAGTATTCATTGTACTTTTTTTATGTTTATTTTGCAGGGGTGTCAGTTTTGCCAGCATTTATTTGCATAAAACTAGACTACAGTTGACCTGTATGTGCATGGACTTTCAGTTTTACATGTTGAAATTTATATTTAAAAACTGTCTACATAGAAAACTAAAACATTTCTGAATAACAAAGCAGAAACCTGCTGAAAAGTCCCAGCTTATACTGAACAGGTCCAAATACAACTGAATGCAGGTAAATGAATAAATAGTTTCTAAATTACTGCTACAGGGGTGGAAATTAACACCGGTCCCCCGGCCCGTGGCGGGTCAAAAATCTGTAGGGCGAGTGAAATTAGCTAACAAGTCATCCTGCTGGCGACCTGTCAGATCGAATAGGCAATTCGAGTTTTCTGGACCAGTAAATATGAAGGAGGACTAGTAGTTTCATAATTTTACTAGTCCTGTTGGTGAGTAGTTTAGTTTTGCTAAATGCCACCCCTGCTGCTACTCATGCAATGCTGAAGACAAACATGTGTTGAGCAGTTTATTCACATGATAAGAGCTTTGGAAGCTGGATGCCGGAAGAGCAGTGGTGGCGTAAAGGTTAGGGCTCTGGGTAAGTGATTTGAAGATTGGAGGTTCAAGCCCCAGTACAGCCAATTTGCCACTGTCGGACCCTTGAGCTAAAAATGTAAGTTGCTCTGGATAAGGGTGTCTGCCAAATGTCATAAATGTAGATGTCATCTTAAACTGGAGCTATCAGGACGGCGCTCAACAAACGTTTTCTTTTCTCTAGTTGTCGTATCATTGTTTTGTTTGACAGTATGCTGTACGGTTTGGAGACAGGAGGTGGAGCTGGAAGTGGCAGAGATGAAGATGCTACGATTTTCTCTTGTAGTGACAAGTCTGGGCAGAACTAGAGATTAATATGTTAGAGTGACAGCACAGGTAGGAGTGTTTGGGGATAAGGTGAGAGATTGAGATGGTTTGGGCATGTGCAGAGGAGGCGTGAAAGGTATATGGGTAGAAGAATGTTAAGGATGAAACTGACTAGTAGGTGGAGAAGAGGAAGATCAAAGAAATTATTTATGTATGTGGTGAGAAAGGACATGCAGGATGTGAAGGAGAGGGATGCAAAGGACAGAGCAAGTTGGAGAAGGATGATCCGCTGTGGTGATCTCTAACAGGAGCAGCTAAAAGAAGAGCAAGAAGTGATTCATCGTAAGTTAGAAACTGTTTTCAAACCAGCAGTGAGCAGTGTTTCGGACAAGTCAGATTTTTTTCAGCAGGCTTGTTTAATTGTGTAACATAAAACAGTGACACATCAATAGTGACTAGGCGCCATCATTTTTGAAAAGTTTATACACAGGTATACATATACGTAGTAGCTTGACTATGATGAACTACCTCACAACAGTGAGGCTCCGACCCACTTGGAGTTTCTCTGCAGCATCAGTTGCTTGACAACAGGGATTATTTTCCACCTGATGCTAAGTTCACCCTCATAGTGACCCACAATACACCCTCTTTAAAAATCAGGCACCTCTTTTGCTCTTGGTTTTCATGCAATTGCTAATTGCTATAAACTGTTTATATACTGTAACCTAAAATTGAAAAAATTAGATCGGATGACTTTCAGAGATAAAACTCCGCAATGAGGGGTTTCTATTTCATTTAAATTTTTGTTTTCATGGATTCACAAAGCTTCTCATGCATTGAGTCTGTGTGTCAGTTAGCTGCACCCACAAAATCATAAAGTTACTGTATATATTTTTAGCTTATATTTCTATTTGGTTCCAAGTAAAGACTAAGAAATATTTTTGTTCAGAGGGGAACTGCTTTTGCAGAGCTAAAAATGCTGATCATAAAATCCTTATCAGTAGTATTCAGCATTTAATGCAAATAGTAGGAGTTTTCCGTTGTTTATACTGATTTTTATGGAGAATCATATGTTCTACTATAAAAAAAAAAAAAAAATTGTACCCAGCAATTTATTATGAATTTTTATACTCATATAATATTATTTCCATTTCAAAATATAAAGCTTGCTTCCACTCATATACTGTTTAATAATGAACACCTAATGTTGCACAGAACTTAATGTACAGAATGTCGGTGACCAAGCCGATAACTGCTATTTGTCATTGTTTTTTATATACGCCTGAAAAACGGGACATATTATGTTGTCATGCTGTACGTGTGGTTGTGTGGTTGAATGTATGTGCAGGCGGTATGGACACTCAAGGTTTCTGGACACTAACTTGAAAACATGCTCAGATTTGAATGAAAAACCAAACAGCTGTACTCTAGGCCATAGTACAGAACCCTATTTAAAAAGAGGTTAAAAGGTCAAGGTCACTATGATCTTGTATGTATTTTCGTTGAATATTTGGTTTACGGACAATAATACAGTAATAGTACAGTACTCCTTATCAAATGGGTGTAGCTTGGTCCCTCTGGGGGCCGTTTTAACTGTTTTTTTTTTTAGTAACACCATTCTATTTCCCGTCACTCTAGAAACGTTGAAAGGGAAGCATGAATATATTCAGCTGTGAAGATAAAAATTGTTTCATATCAGTGACTTGGTAAATATAAGACACAGGCCCTAATCTGTGGAATCTCTCCGAATATGTATTAGGTTACAAACCGGGAGAGTTTTTATAAAATTTGATGAAGGATCGATGATCTAAGGATGCGTCAGCAAGTCTGGAATAGGGCAGATTTTTATTTTTGAAGGATGCATGAATCAAACTGTGTACACAATTATCCTGGAAGAAAACGTCCTTCCTTCCTCCCTCCCTCTCCGACAATGTTCCCTAACTGCGGATTGGGTTTTTCCAGCAGGACAATACACTGTGCCACCCAGCCAGGTCAGTTAAGGTGTAAATGCAGAACTACAAGATCAAAACTCAATCTCCAGAACTGAACCCCAGTAAAAACTTCTGGAATGTGATCACGAGGAAGATGGATGGTCCCAAGCCATTAAGCAAAGCTGATCTGATTGAATTTTTGCACCAGGAGTGACGTAAAGTCATCCCAGAGCAACGTGAAAGACTGATGGAGGGCATTCCACGATGCATGGAAGCTGTGATTAAATGTCAGGGTTACTTCACCAAATATTGATTTTTTTTTCTTTTTTGAGCTTGATTGATATGTACATACACACACACACACACGCACACACAAACATCAAGGCTGATTAAGTGGTGCTCATAAATCTGTCTGTAATTCAACTGAATATATAACAGCTGACACGTTGGTTTGCACAGTGGATGATGCTGTAGGGAATTAGGGCTGCATCTCTAACAGTTACTCCTGGTCTGTAATTAAATAATGGCTGTAATTGCAGGAGCAGTGGGAGGTGTAGCAGGGAGAAGTTGTGCATCACGGTCGGCGCTGGAGAAAATCTCTACTTGGAAATCTATTAAATGCATTTTTATTGAAACACTTCAACACGATGTGATTAACAATTGCTGTATTTCTGTCAATCTTGCAAGAAATTAGCAGTCATGTATCACGCTAATGACTGATAACACTGGTAGTTAGCCATTTGATATCGGAAAGGAAGTGTCTGTATATATTGAGGCATATTGCACTTTTATAGAGCACCGTGGCGTATCACGTCAAGAAGGTCCTGTGTTCGAGTTCTGGGCTCGAGTGTTTCTGTGAGAAGTGCTCCCATGTCCTGCATGTTTGTCCTCATGTTTGTCTGGGATTCCTCCTGGTACTCTGGTTTTCTTCCGCAGTCTGAAGATATAACTAACTGTTCCAAACTGTCCCTAGATGTGAGTGTAAGTGTGAATAGCTGTGTATGTGTGTGTATGTTGGCCCTGGGATGGTTTGGCAAGCTGTTCAGGGTGTACCCCGTCTTTAGCCAGTGTTGGCTGAGATAGACACAGCCTCCCTGGACCCTAATAGGATTAAGCAGTTTAGGAAATGAATGAGTGAATAGTATAAATCCATGTGATGTGTGAATATTCCGCTAGTAAGTTGTGTCAGTTGTTAGCTTCACTTTCATTTGCCAAGAAGAATATAATTATTATTGTCAATGTGGCGTAACAGTAGATTTTAATGCTGCAATTATTAGATTGGGGGGGGCGTTTCGATTCAGTTAGTTATTGCAATTCTTTTGTGTGTTAGTTTGTGTATCCCCACGCTGACTACAAAGTCTTTTTTATATTTTTTTTACTAAATTTTTTATTTATATGTTCGAATTTGAGGTGGTGAAACATTGCCATTCCTCTGTAGTCCTACAGGTGGTGCACTAAACACACTTATCACATTGGCAGGTAACACAGCGTCCTGCGTGGTAGGAGTAAATTATTTGCTAACGTTGTATAGAAACAACAATGAACAAATATTCTGTAACCTGGTTCAAGGTATTAAATTTGTTTGTTTTAGGATATTTGTAGAATTGTGATGCTTTGAGAATTGCAACACAAATTGAATTGGCACATATATATTTTAATTCAACTTTTTTGAGTGCTTGATATACTATACTGTAGGTACAGTAACTTGTACCCCGACAGCTTTGAATTACATACTAAAAAGGCAGTCTCTGTCCCTGGATAGGGGCGAATCCTAGGTTACTTTGTAGCTATGTGATTTATTTTTCACTATTAAACAGAATTCAGGGCAAAATGTATATTTCTGATGGTATAAAAAAGAAAAAGGAATGAAAAGTGTGAGTTAGCTTGTAGGTCATGCAGAATTTGGTATCGATTATATTCTTGTGTATGCTTAAAGATATCTTCACCCGCAGTCACTTATTTCGATATCCGTACATAAGCAGTTTCCACAACGAAAAACAGATCGCATTCACGAAGGCGCATAAATATTATGATAATTCCAAAGTAAGTGTCTGAAATCTGCTGTAACATCTATAAAACTGTGTATTAGTTTTCTGAGAAACATCACCAAAACAAGAGCACTCAGAGAGCACAAACCTCTGCCATGCTAAAAAATAATAAAGTGCATAGTACCCTTCGCTGGGCTTGCTGTAATGCGATACTTCCAAAAATAATAGTTCTATTTACCAATGTTAACGAATCCTTTAAAAAATTCCTGGATCCAGATCTTCTCTGAAATATTTTGGAGTCTTTCTTATCCAAAGCCCCACCTCTCCTAAAAATTTCATGAGAATTCACATATGATCTTTTGACTTATCTTGCTCACAAACAAATTTGGAAGGGGTTATAAGATGCTAATTTTTTCATAATGTCTAGCATGTCTTGCAGTTCTAATCATCTCAAGCTGCATTCCAAGTTTTCAAGTTTCTTGAAAAGAGTCTCAAAGAGGTTTCCTATATTGTTTATATGCCGTCTTGGCAAAATATTCAGTCAAGCATAGCCTTTGATTTTTTTCCCCTCACCTTTTTCACTCATGTGATCCCTTTCCCTTCAGGGGTTGGCAAGGTCTGATTGCTCAGGGATGCCACTCCAGCATCCTCATTATCGACCCCAAGACCGCTCAGACCATTCAAGTCCTGGAGAGACACAAAGCCAATGTTGTCAAGGTGAGTTAGAAATGTTTCTGAAACTCTCTCAGTGATAACAAGGTTAAACAAAATGTAAATAGAGCAACTGACTACTGCTACTCGCTTGAACGAACAGCGCTTTCTACTGAACATAAACAACATACTGGATTTCAAAAATGTTTTGTTATTGTTTGATATACAGTACTGTGCAAAAGTCCTAGGCTTCCTATCTTTGAGTGTAAACTTTACTATAGAATTAGATTTTGTGACTCAGCAAGACAGTACACGAATATTTTCGATTTCTAAACAGTAATTTTCCAGCACAGAATGTAACGTGACCGAAAAAAATGTCTGTATGCCAATAAAGAAAGCAGTATATTATGTAAGAGACCGCTTTCCATGTTGCACTATAATGATGTCTGCTTGGCTTTGCATGCAAATAAAGAAGTGAGTGTAACCGAGATCTGGGGGTAGTTCGGCAAGTTGATCAGTACAACTTACAGCTCATTACCTTGTTAAACTACAAAAACTGCCTGAGACTATATTTTTAAAGCAAAGGGTCATCACACCAAATATCGTCTTTATTTTATATACTGTATACGTACATGTATAGTTTTAGATATAAATTAGTATTGCTAAAATGGGAAAATTGCACCTGGTGTTATTATAAAAAGCTGTTGCCTCAGAAAGATACTTACAGGAGCCAAGGAAGACATCTGGACATGGATTTGGCTTCTGAGGGTCCATCTTTTTTTTGGGGGGTGATTGCTCTAGCATATCATCTCTCTTGCTGCGTTCCTTTTTTTGGCCTCGATCTCCCTCGAATTTCAGGCCAGCTTCTTTGCTGACTTTACGCCGTCCAGTGCTATCAGCATCTGCTGCCTCCAGTTCTCTTGGCTCGAGGTTTATGCAGGCTAGATGAGCTTTCAGAAGAACAGCATTGTTAAACAACACTCGAATAAAATATAAATATTTCCATGTGTGCAATCCGGTTAATAATTTGCAGGTGGAAAGTTCAGGGAAAAACAGCGAATCATACAGTCCATGCCAGCAGACTGTTTTTTCTGACTTCATGTCCTGAAAAAGCTTTTTGTTTTGAAAACAGTGATAAATTTGGTTACCTCTGATAATGGGTTACAATGGGAAGATGGCACAAATGTACAAATCCAAAAAACAAAACAAAAAGCTTACAGTGAAATGACAGTCAAGCCTTCTAAGCTCTCCTGTTACACATGAATATATGTATATTTTCATTATCAGGTGGTTTTTACTTACATTCAGGAGGGTGCAATGTGCCAAAATCCATATTGGTGAGTTTAAAACAGATGCTGATGCACTCTTGCGAGACCACAAAACAGTGAGAATAGGACGTGAATCTCCCAGGCAAGTTAGCAACACCTCACACCAGGTGAAGAAGGCCCAACAATGGTTTTTCTTCCCTGCGGTTTTTCTATCTCAGTGTAATGGTGTGGTACGGCAGCTGCACTGCAAAGGACAGAAAGAACTTGGCCCGGTTGGTGAGAACTGCTCAGGGGATTGTGGGCTGCCGCCTACCAGATCTGGAAACAATATATGCTGTCCGGGATCAGACAAAGGCCAGCCGCATCGTGGCGGATCCCACCCACCCAGGAAGTGGACTGTTTGTACCTCTTCCTTCAGGAAAGTGGAATAGAAACATTAAGACCAGCACAACCATACTCAAAAGCAGCTTCTTCCCCACCTCCCAGCCCCTCGCAGTCACACTCACACATGCAACCTCCCTCCACAACCACATACTCGTTCACACCCCCACCCAAGACTCACACAGACAACTCAGTAAAAGGACATTGAATCCACAAACTCTGTGACTGTCTTACACTCTTACACTTCTACACTTCATTTAAATTTTGAATTACACCCTAGTTTATATCCACTATGCTGCTGCTATTTTTTTATTTGTCTATTTTATCTCATAGTGCTTTCAATGTACATACTGTATATCCCAGTGCTGCTGCTCTTAATTTATCTATCTCATCTCAAAGTGCCTTCAGTGTACATACTGTATATCCCAGTGCTGCTGCTGCTGCTCTCATTCATTCATTCATTCATCTTCTGAACCGCTTATTCCTAATTAGGGTCGCGGGGAGGCTGGCACCCATCTCAGCC
>JAOUQZ010000039.1:6446647-6466297 GCA_028564935.1 Neosilurus hyrtlii
CCCTGCTTAGACTGCTGCCTCCGCGACCCGGCCCCGGATAAGCGGAAGAAGATGAGATGAGATGAGATGAGATGAGACACTGAGCACAACTGCTCCACCACAATGAAGTGGGGCATTATGATGGATCTTTTGTAACTCATTCACAGCTAGAATTAATTGCTTTTTTCCCCTTTAACAACACGAGGGCCATATTGCGTAGCTCTCTTTGTATTTCTTGGGACAGAATTTCGTTGAGTTTTTCGTTTTACAGTGTTTATCTGGCATATCATCACAGGAAGGCTGTATTCATTCAAATAACTACGCCTTAGAAATGTGGTTAGCGGAAAAAGCATGTCCAAATGCACCACACGGTGAATCACACTTTTTGGCATTTAGGCTGGTCAGCCAAATGCAGGTATCTGATTCCTACTCAGGTTCTGGATTGCATGAATGAGGGGCTACAGTTATTCCTGTTAAACCAGTTGCTGTCAGTTTAAGTGTTTAAGCTGCAATTATTGAGTAGAATCAATATGAATCGATTTGGATTTGTTACACTCTTGTTTTTTTCAGACATGGATTGGCTGTGGAATCAGGACGCATCACATGACCTGCTTCTGGCTGTGCACCCTCCCAACTACATAGTGTTATGGAACGGAGACACAGGGACCAAGCTGTGGAAGAAAAGCTATGCTGAGAATATCTTATCCTTCTCTTTTGACCCATTCGACCCCTCCAATTTGGCCTGTATGTATAGAGGCTAAACATAAAGTACTCACTTGTTTCTTTTAAATGTTGTCTTCTGTTTGATTTTAAATCAGGGTGAAGCCTTTACTGTCTCTGAGGGGTACAGTTTGCCAGTGTACCTATATGCAAAGATCAGGCTTTTTGGAACAAAGTTCTCTGGACAGACAAACCAAAGATATTTGAACACGAGAAGAACCTCATATAAACTGTTGACAGAAAGCGTGCTGACAGAAATGTTATTATTTGGGCTTGCTTTGCTGCCTCAGGGACTGGACATCTTACAGTTATTGATTCATCTAATTCTGCATCCTATCGAAGACTTTTGGAAAAAGGCCATCTGAGTGTTGATATATAATAGGAATAGTTGTTTTGTTGTTAGAAATTAAATAATTTTATTGAGAATATAAGAGGTTGTCATGAATTCTGAGTGGTTTAAAGTAATTCATGCAAAAAAAAATGCAGAAAAACTGCTCCTGGTTAGCTTTTGTAAATAAAAAATTTAAAAAGATGTAGCATTATTGAAGTTATATAACAATTATATAGCATCATTTTAAGATTAGACTTTTATTACGTTCACCTCTAAACCTTGTCAGTTCACAGTTTTCCTTTTATCTCTGCTCAAAATAAACAAACTTGGCATTTTACCTTGTATTTAATGCCCCATTCTTTTAGTGCTGACCAGCGAGGGAATCGTTTTCATCACAGACTTCTCACCAGCCAAACCGCCTGGCAGCAGCGGGAAGAAGGTTTACATCGCCAGCCCGCACTCCAGTCCTGCTCACAGCAAACCTGCTGCCACACATCCCACTGGTGCTAAGAAAGCTCTCAACAAGGTCAAAGTTCTCATCACCAATGAGAAACCCATGTGAGTACCTAGACATGGCAGTCTCACATCACCTGAGAGTGTTTAATGTTTTCTATATACACGAATTGCATATGTATATGTATGTATATATGTATGTGTATACATATATAAGATGAAGGAGATGATTACAACTATGTGGGAATAGCTTCAGAGGAGAAGTGAATTTCTTACTTTTTTTCCAGGACATTGTTTATTATTAGCAAGATATTTTTGCTATTGTTGTTTTTTTAATATAATTGATAAAACTGAGCTATACTTATCATTATAACCATCCATACCCATATCATTATCTTTAGTAATTGTATTTATTAGATGCTTGCATTTTGTTTATAGTTATTTTTTTTTTAACTTCAAAACAAACTTGCGTTCAAACTTAAACTCTGGTTTAAAAACTGGCCATCTTGTATGAAATATATCTAAATATAATGTATTTTGTAGTCAAATTCCGAACTTGGGCTACATACACTACTGGTGAAAAGTTTAGCACAATAACTTTTACCAGTTTTATTGAAATTTAAGCAGTTCAAGTCCAGTTTATGACCTCAAAAGCTGCAACGGTTAGCTGTATCTCAGAACTAGCTTAGAAGAAAAGAAAAAGACAGTAAGCTTCAAATCATAAAATTGCAGCCCAGTCTCCAGACTTAAGCCCCATCGATTTGCTTTGGGATGAAGTGGACAGGGGGGTGAAGGGTTAAGCCACAATCAAGTGCAACACAGTGTGGGAACTTCTGAGACAAAGTGAAACTCACAATATCATCATGCCAGGTATATTTAAAGGCAGTTGGTTGCAAAAGCATTGAATTAAAAGGACAGCACAAGTGTTTTTCTGAGACTTGGGTGCCTTAAATTTATCCCTTACATACATTTTTATCTGTATGAAGAAGATATTGGTTGCGGTTGTCTTTACACCTAGAACCCAATCAATAACTTATAAGACCTGGAAAAGTTCAGATAAAAATCCATCAGCTACCCCGAAGAGATGCTTCTTCAAAAGCCTTGAAGAGATGCTTCTTTTTACTGGCTTCCCAGGTTACCAACCCCGACTTTAACGCCCACATTGACAATATTTGTAATAAACTAAATAAGTGTTTCTCTATGAGGAAAAACTGATAGCTGCATATTAGAGTTGTTTAATATGTATGGAAAGCATACTGACCTTGGGCTGGTGGGTGGTGTTGTATGGGACACCATGCATGTGCAATGCCCAATTTCTGCAAGGTCCACATAGGTACTGTGGTTGTCTAAGGCATGGTTTGATGTGTTCACTAAATTCCTTTAATGACCTAACTTGCTAATACTGGTTCTTGAAAGGTTTCTTGCTAGCACGCCACAATAACAGAGCAAATTAAATGTGTAGTTATGACCATTGATTACTATTTTGTCAGTTACTAAACTCAGTCAGATTTGCAGATGATATTGTCCTGTTTGCAGAAACCGAAGAACAACTCTGCTTCAAAATTTTACCATTGAAGGGGAAAAGATGAAATGAAATTGAACAAAAAGAAAAGAGATTATGTGTAATGACATTGCAAGAAGAACAGTAAAAAAAGGAAATACGTATCGATGGAGAAACGCTCGAAGAATGCTCGAGCGTTGGGAGCAGCCATGGTAAAGGTTAGAGAATCGGGTTTGCAACCTAAAGGTTGCTGGTTTGATTCCCAAACCAGTAGGAAAAATGTGTGGTGGCAGGGGAGTGGGCTGCACCTTCCCTTCCTTCACATTCAATGCTGAAGCGCCCTTGAGCAAGGCACCTAACCCTTAGCTGCTCTCTGGGCACCCCAGTATGTGGCAGCTCACTGCTCTGAGTGTGTGTGTGTGTGTGTGTGTGTGTGTGTGTGTGTGTGTGTGTGTGTGTGTGTGTGTGTGCTGACTTTGGATTGGTTAAATGCAGAGATAATAATTTCTCTTGCGGGATTAATACTCTTGGTTAATTAACTCTCTTGCTGCACTTATTTAGGACTTACATTTGTGGTATAACCAACCAGACTACATGTTGGACTGTAATGCAGTTCTCTTATATGGAGGATGGGTTTCACTCTTGTGCCTGGTTCCTCTCAAGGTTTCTTCCTCTTGTCAGCTGAGGGAGTTTTTTCTTGCCACTGTCGCCACAGGCTTGCACATTAGGGATGTGTAGGGGGTTATAGAAATTTTTAGATTCCTCCTTAAATTACTTTTAATATGTAAAGCTACTTTGTGACAATGTCAGTTGTAAAAAGCGCTATACAAATAAAACTGAATTGCATTAAATTCAATAAATACAGTATATCAAAAAAAAAAAAGAAATGGAAGAGTACAAGTACCTAGGAAATGTGTTAACATCTGACAATGGAATGGATAAAGAAATCGATTAATGACCTCAAATTACCAGCATTTCCAGAAACGAAAATCATGAACACTGGTCATTAGTGAAACATCACATGGAGAAGCTGGCCATTGCACAAAGAAGATTTGATATATAAAAGGATAATGGGCAGAATATCTTGCAAGACTAAGTAATACCGGGTGGTAAAAGAAAACAACAGTGGATACCGAAACAAGGATAAAGGAGAAGAGGAAGACCAAAGTCACTGGGAAGTGCTAGGTGAGAACTCCACAAGATTGTGTTGAATGGCAGGAGTTGTGGAGGCCACCTGCCAGTAGTGGCATGAACAAACAGTAGATGATTATGATGACTCATCTCAGGACAACCAAAAAAAATACACTTGTACTGGGTGAAGGGAAAAATACAGGGTATTGATATATCCATAATCAGGAAAATGTATTTTAATGTTATTGGAATAAATAAACAAACTAACAAAAATCACTGAAATTATATATCTATATATATATATATATATATGTGTGTGTGTGTGTGTGTGTGTGTGTGTATACTTTTTTTTCTGCACAATGAACTAATGGCTTCTTAATGATGTTCTCTGAGTTGGAGTGCATTTGTCGAAAATTGCTGCCACTAGTTCTCATGCTAAGCTGTTCAAACCTTCACCAGTCATACAAAAGCGTCTGGCTACATTTCTGTGCTTTGATCACCAGAGACCTCTGTTCTAAATCAGCTGGGTTTTTTTTTTCCTTCGTTCTTTTCATCACTGCTTTCCTTTTCTTTTTTTTTTTTTTTTTTTTTTGTGTCTAAGAAAGGTTTTGCTCTGCTCTATTGATCATCAGAAGCCTCACTCCCTTTCCTGTCTACTCTGAACACATCAATCTTGCATTTCGTGGTATAAGTAGCAGTGTACTTAAACACTTCTGTCAGTAGCTTGGTCTGAGTGGTGGTGTTGCATCAGGGTGCTTTATTTTCCAAAAACTACTTTGATAGACCTGTGTAGTGAAAATGACGCCTGATCCATTAGCCAGCGAGAGCTGCTTACAGGGTTAATGGTACAGTGGTGCAATTTTGGACAACGCAACAACAGTAAAAGGTCCATGCATTAATCCTACTTTGTGGTGCTACTCGGATATCAGGCTAAAAACAAAAAAGAAATGCTTTGATTATTGTGAATATGCATCTGCAGGCAGACAGTTCTTGAAAATGAACAAAGACATACACTGATCAGCCATAATAATAAAACCATAGAACTGGTCTATGTCTAGACAGCTCCTTACACAACAGTAGCCTGCATTAACAGCTACAATAGCTCTTCTATGGGATCAGACCAGACATTAATGAGCCTAGGACACCCATGACACTCTTGCCATTTCACTGATTGTCCTTCCTTGGACCATCTTTACTAGGTACTTATCAGTGCATGCCAGGAACACGGCAGTTGTACGTCATGTTTTCCAGTCATACACATGGACAATGCGCCAGGAAGTTTTAAGTAAAGTACAGTCTGCGCAGGACTGACCCCACTCTGTAAACCCAAGGTTCATCTGCAATGGCTGAGTAAACTAGGACAGTGACAGCGAGGCCAACGAGTCATAGGTTTAATATTAGACTTTACCTTGTCCCAAGTCGACTGCCAGTCAAGGATTTTGAGCTTCATCTGCCACCCAAGTCTAACCACACTCTCCTCACCAGTGATGATTGGTCACCGTTGGTTGTGCCTGTTTAGTTGCCAGCAGCTCGACCCAGGAAACGGTAGTACTGGGTTACAGGTTACTAGAAGCAGATCCAATATTCGACCAGAGATACATACCTTGGGTACCAGTATGAGCTTTAATGAATGCTTTTTAATGAATTTTTATAGGACGGTTCATATAACAAGACCTTACAGTTTATGCCACACTCACTTCAGGTCTAAATCTGAATATGTACCTCTAGAGGTATTTAAAAAAACACAAGAACATAAACCACACAATATTTACGTGACAAAAATGTAGGAATCGATCATGTCTTCGGCTACGTTCAAACTACCAGGATGAAATCTGGTATTATTTATTTATTTTACTATGATGTAACACGTATAGATGTTTACAGGCCTTCGAATCAGACAGGAATATCTTTCATATGTAGCGGCGCGGTGGCCTAGTGGTTAGAACGTCCACCTCATGGTCCCAGGTTTCTCATGGTTCCAGATTCCTGGGGTCGGGGCATTTCTGTGTGGAGTTTGCATGTTCTCTCTGTGCTTGTGTGGGTTTCCTCCAGGTACTCCGGTTTCCTCCCTCAGTCCAAAAACATGCCCAGTGGGCTAATTGGCTGCTTCAAATCACCCCGAGGTGTGAGTGTGAATGGTTATGTGTGTTGGCCCTGCAGTGGTCTATTAAGCTGTTCAGGGTGTACCCTGCCCTCCCCCAGAGTTGGTGATTTACTGGATATTTGGGAAAATTGATCAGTTCGAGCCAGATTGGAAGGAACCTACTAAATTTGAGTATTGTTTGAAACCATTGCTAAAAAAAACAGTGCATGTCAGTGCATTGTTCAGTCACTTTCCCGAATTCCTGGAGGAACTGTTTGACACTCTTTCCTACAGTTGAGTGCACAAGTTTGAATCCTCCTTGGTTTCTGATTTTTGAAATTACAGACACTCGCTTACCTAAATAAGATTTAGTTGACGAAAAGATAGGTGGTAAAATCAGATCTGGGTCCATTCCTCTTAGTCTCCAGACTCACTCGAGGAGTTTGTTGCGTGTCATCTGACAGATTTTGTAACATGAATGTCAAAAAGAATAAGCGAAGATTTGTTCAGCAGTCTGGCAAAGTCAAGACTGATCTGTAAGGAGAGGCTCGTACTAAGAGCATCCGAGGCCTATACAGCGGATATGACAGAAGCTGGAGAGGATTCTAAATGCAAAGTGCTTTCAATGTCTATATTACTATCAGAAATACAAATCTTTCTTAAGCCAGAGGTGATGGTGGGAAAGAAATGCTCCCTGAGATCATATAAGGAAGAGAAGAGTCAGACAAAAGGAAACCCATCCAAGGGATTTCTTTGATTGGAAATTCATTCTCCAGGACCAGGGTAGGTGATGAATAGAAAGTCGAGAGAGCAGAAGAACTATTAATATTGCAACTTCTTCTTATCATCTTCTTTATGCTCTACCCATACAAAGACCTGGTCTTCTTACTTCCACCGAGGGAGAAGTTTATGAATTTGGTTGTATGTATGTGTCTGTGGGAGGATTTTCATGAAATGTTAACCAACTGTGGGTCTGGGGCCAAAGAAAAATGAATTAAAAATTTGGCCGTGATCTGGAAGTATTTTAAAGGATTTAAAAAAAAAAATTGCCTCATAACATTTCAGACTAGAAATGCACTCGGAGAGTGCAGACCTCCACCAGGGTAGTGCAACCTCCTCTTTACATGGGTTATAGTGGCAGATGATATAGAATAATGGTGCCCCCTTATGGCCTGTTCTACAGTTATTCTTAAGCTTTGTACTTTTTGCTCCCAGCGCATCCTGGGTGATTTCTGCCTCCTTGCCCTATCGCGCAATGTTAAAAATCCTTCAAAACACCCCTGGATCTGGATCCATTTCCGGATCACTTGCAAATTTTTATCAGTTCTTTGTTGGACCAAGACTCATGTTTGGCTAAATTTTTGTGGAAATACGTCCATTAGTTCTTAATTTATCGTGGTCACAGGCACACATGACCAATTGTCATCCAGTCTAATATATCTGGGTCACATGCAATTATAGACTAACTATTTCTTAAAATAAGAACTTTTACTCATTGTTGTAATATTTATACTTTGTGCCGGCTCCTAATGATCTTAAACCAATTCAGGACTTGGTCATATATTCTCTTCTGTCTTTCACTCCATTTCTCTTTAAAACGCCTCTCGAATTTTCTGCAGAATAGCCCCCTTATTACGTTCTTCAATTTACACAGGCATTATTTCTTATAAGCAGGTTTAGTGGCGTCGGCGGCCTATAAACTTAGAAGATAGCCGGCTCAGAAGAGATTTGTGATGGTTATTGCATTTTTTTCTCCGTGTGGTGCAGTAATGACTTCAGTTATTCTCTACTCTAGTGCATTGCCACTGCACTGCCTTTCTTTTTATAGAGACGCATATGAACCTATAAGGACATGACTGCATGTTTTTATTTATCTACATTTACCTAAAGCACTTCGAAAGCGTAATCTGATGCCTTTTAAATAATGATAAATGTATTGGATTCAGACTGTGATAGTTTACCTTTAAACCTTTCTTCACTGTGATATTTGGTTAACCCAGTCGTCTATGTCTCCAGGGCCGAGGCAGTAACCCTAAATGACTGCCTCCAGTTGTCCTACCTGCCCTCAAAGAAGAGTCATATGTTGCTGCTGTACCCCAGAGAGATCCTCATCCTGGACCTAGAGCTCAGCCAGACAGTGGGGGTGGTGGCCATCGAGCGTTCCGGTGTGCCCTTCATAGAGGTCTGTATCTGTCTTATTCCATGTGTCAGACTCGTCATCTTTTCTCACTGTAACAGTCACGTAGGCCTGCCTGGATTCCACTCACTAAATACAGTGCGCATGGGCTCGCGTCTCACGGGGCTGCCTAAAATCAATATACATCTACACACACATAAAAATGATTCAGGAACATGTCAGGTGATGGTTTATTAATGTGATTCAATGTTTGACACCAAAACCTGAAATATATTCCACAGAAGACCAATAAATCTTGAAATAAATGCAAAGACAAGCTGAAATATGGTCTTTAATGGTTGATTTTGTGAAATGTCTCTATGGAAGATTATATATACAGTTTAATATTTGCATTTTCAAAATTAAATTTACACTGTTAATTATGTTAACAATGTTAGCACTGTTATTGCTATGATTAGTATCTTTATTGTGCAGTCTGTATGTTGTGTTGATTATTATTCATGTTTGTCTGTACTGATTTATAAAAACCTTGGTTTCAAGACTCTGCAACCAAGATACAGTTTCATTTAAGTGTTCCTTACAGAGTGGTGTAGAGGTTAGCACATCTGTGTTACAGCAGGAAAGTTCTGGGTTCAAGTACCAGGGTTGCCGAGGGCGATGATGTGTGGAGTTTGCTTGTTCTCCCACAGCTTGTGTGGGTTTCCTCCGGTCTCCTCCCACAGTCCAAAGACATGCACATCGAGCTGTGTCTAATCCAAATTGCCCCTACTTGTTAGTGTGAATGATTGTATGTGTGTTGGCCCTGTGGTGGATTGGCGAGCTGTTCAGGGTGTACCCTGCCTTTGCCCAGAGTCGTCTGAGATGGCCCCAAAGGCTCTAACCTCCCTGAGACCCAAGCAGGATTCAGCGAATGAATGAATGATTGGCAAAGTGCTTTTTTTTTTTTTTTTTTTTTTAATGATGTCATCTCTATAAACCACTAATTAAATGAGCGTGAGGTCTGTATAGAGAAGTCTCAGTCCGAGGTCTGTTGAAAAAGGTCATGGCCTGGGATTTCTCTGTACAGACCGAGCAACAGGTATTAAAAATAACAAGGCGTTTACTGAATATCATTTTAAAAGGACAGGCTTTTTAAATTCACTTCAGATGCTGTATGTTGCCCACGTCTTCATTTTTGACTGTGAGGGTTTGTTTTGATAGCTTTTGGCTTGTTTCCTTTAACGTGACTAACAAGAGCGTTCCGATGACAAGTGATTACTTTGCGGGAGTTCATTAGGATATTCCCTGTATACCATTCTCTTCAAGAAAATGCTGAATGCTTCTATGGAAGCTGCAGAAGATCATAAAGCACAGTGCAGCTAGCTAACAGCTAACTTGTCAGTCAGATATACGTAACGGTCCATGTGCAATTCATTGCCCACGCGTCGACCAATCAGATTGCAAGTGTGGTTGTTACCATATAATAAATACATGTAATATTTACATAGCTTACTCTCACATTTCTAGCACTGGGTAAGCTACCTTGCCAAACCAACCTGAAAAAGCAACAGCTAACATCCTGAAATGAGAGAGCTGCTTATTACACCAATACTCAATTTGGTTAATAGAGCCAGATAAACTGTGTACAGTGGTAATTAAAAGTTTGTGAACCCTTTATATTTTAGCATAAATATAATCTAAATAAGTAGGTAAAAAAGAACCCCATGATACAAAGTGGAATAAGTACATAAACCTGATGAATTAAAGGTGAAAAAAAAGTCTTATGTTTTTAATCAGAGGGGTGACGATCAGTTACGAGTACAAACAGTTTTTTTATTGAAAGAAATTAATCTGTTAAAGCCTGATCTTCACAGCACGTTTGTTTAATCAGGTTGTTCTTATCTACTTTTAGAAAAAAGGTTCTTGGGGGTTTCTTTTCACAGCAGGTGGTCTGCTTTTAAGATGAATCTGCTGGGGCAACCAGTCTTAGGCAGATTGGCAGTCATTTTGAATTAATTTCAGTTGTAGATCCTTTTCCTTACAATAGAAGTCTTTATTTTTATTTATTGTATTATATTTTTAAATTCCTTGCCAGGCTCATAGGCATCCAAAACCTTTTTTTCTGATGGCCTTAGGGAGTTTTTTTTAGATCTTGGCATTATGACACCATACCCTTCAATAGCTAAAAGAGCACCAGACCAAAGATATCAAGTTTAAGTTAGACAGCATCCACTTTTCGGACAGCTAGATTTGGGTCATTTGGGTCTGTGTGAATGTAGCCTCAGAGACCTAAACATGTTCCAGCATGGCAAAAAACTTGAATGGCCCACTGAACGCTTGAATAAATAAGAACTGGAATAAATAAGACCTAAACAGTTGCTGAATGAACAAATCTAGTGTAAAGCCTTCCCAGAAGGATGGAGGCTCATCTTCAGCAAACAGTTGACTACATACTGAATAGGACGTTATGTCCATGGTCATATAGTTTACAGTGTATACTTTTTTTATTGGTTTGTTAGTTTATTTGAGCAAGAGTATTTTTCAGCATAAAGTGCTCTGACACATACTTACATGTGGGCATGACCTCTCTAATAGCATGAGTATCCGTGTTCTATACGTTTTATAAAGCTCTTGTCAGGAAGGACATTTGCATGACTAATGGTGCAGCTGCAGGGACAAGGTTGGAGCAAGCGATCGATCGTGGGAGCGGGCATCTAGTCAAAAACCAACACACACAGCCCTCTCTCTCTCTCTCTCTCTCTCTCTCTTCAAAACACACTGTTGTGACATCTCGCTGTGCTTATTTTTTTTCCTCTCTGCTTTTTTTTTTTAATACATTCGACTTTTTCTAGTTCTCCAACACAAACACCTGACGCACACACTGTGAGGACACGCTGTTAACTAATCAGAGAAAATCATCTTACCCATTTCCTTAATGACATCGTGATGTTGTAGCATAGAACGTTTGAGCCCATCCTCGGTCTAACAGCAAGGCCTCTAGCCATATTCTATGAGTGTTAGGCAGCACTGATGTGGTCGAGTGGAGTTAAAATTCTTTTTAGGCGTGCATGCAGCTCAGTTCTAATAGCTAGCTGTCTGCTTTTGAAGCAGCTCCTTAATGTCTGCTTTTTTTTTAATGCTTTTTATCATTGTTGTCAAGTCTCTGTACAGACTGAATGTTGCTAACGTTGCACTGAAAAAAAAAGCCATACTAGATTAGCCTAGGGGGAATGTACACAATATCCACAAATAATTAGGATAAGCAGCAGGAAAAACTCTTCCAGGATGTTTTAATAATAATTAAAATATCTCTTTTGTAAAACAATTTGAAGTGTTGCTTATACATTGCAGAATTGGTATAAAGTATTTTCTTTTAAATCCTTTAGCCTTGAATGAGCAGGCTATCACATCAGTGGACTTTTTCTTCCCTGATGGCACTGATATAAAATGGGGACTCAAATAATGAAACAGTGGTTCAGGGAGCACGAGGAATCATTTTCACATATGTATTGGCACCCCAGAATCCTGACCTTAACCCTGTTGAGAGTTTTCGGGATGTGCTGGAGAAGACTTTATGGAGTGGTTCAGTTTTTTCTCCCCTCATCAGTTCAAGACGTCGGTGAGAAATGAACCCGACACTGGATGGAAATAAATATTATGTTGCTTAAGTTTTTTTGAAACAATGGCATGATGATTATGCACTGAGGGCAAGGATAAAGGCTCTCCAAGAAAATATTAGGGTGTGCAAAATTTTTTTTTTTTCTTTCAGCGTAGAAGTAAATGCTTCAGCCTTTTCTCCCATGAGCTTTCCCTTCTCATGAGTTTCCCAATTTAAATATTATACTGTAGTAAATAAGCTAATTGTCTTCATTGAACAGAAAAAGGTGTATGAGGTAAGCTTAGTCTTTTTTTTTTTTTTACTTAAATGCTTTTCATGATTCGTTCTCTAATGGGTTACATGGGTACATAACAAAATTTGCTATATGACTACCCACATTCACAAAGCTCCACCCCCAGGATCTTCGCTGGTCTATTTCTGAACAGTTTGATATAATGTTTCAAGAAATCTGTTGACTAACCTTCACATGGCTATGTATGTGATTCTTTGTGTAGGCCTATAGGTTTTTTCCCAAGTGACACGTTTTCAATTTGGCAAATATATCTTCTTGGCATATTCCTTTTGTCTATTCTTAGTGCATGTTGAAAAAAAAATTGAGTGCTCGGACCCAGATCTGTCCCCGTAGGTGAGAAGCAAGCAATATCGCACAGAGTGAGCCACACAACACTATTCCAGCCAATTAGTAATGGGAAGCATTCATGGTTGTTCACAATACATTGATGATTGGTTAAAGAAGAGATGGGGGTGTCCGTTGTAGTGTTGTTGCCTTGCCAATATGTACATCAATCAGTTGAGTGGTGGGCGGAGCTTCTAAAGGGGCACTGAATGGAGATGTGTATTTTTTTTTGGCACTTGAGTACAAATCTCATTTCTCTTAATTGATGTATATCCCTCTAAATGTAGTAAAATTTTATTTTATATCATTTTTTGCTAATTTGAACATACTGTGTACTGGTAGCAAGGATGAAATATGAGACATGAGCATGAGCTTGTGGGAGGGGGAGTATTCACATTGCGGTAAGCACATGGTTTTTTTTTTTTGGTTTTTCACTGGGTAGAAAAAGTCTTTTCCTTTCCCACGCAAGTGTACTCAGGTGTTCTTTTTGAGCGTCTCTACATAATGCATAGCACATAATGCAATACAGATTGGTAATATAATAGAACTGGCGATAACGCTCACTGGAAGTGATGTTTAATATTGTATAGCGCACAAGGCCATTGTAGACTCTGTATAATGATATTTTAATACAACTGTGAGGTATTAAGCCAAGTAATTACTGCACATTTAAAACTTATGAGAATTCTATGAGATTATGAATAATAACTATTCTCTCCACTGACTTGTGTTGTGTCTGAGCTTGGATGGAGGAGACTGATAGAGTTTAGATGAAATCGCCATCTTTTCATTCACATTTGTTTGCATAATCTTAAAATCTTGCCTTTGTGTATTTTTCCGGTACTGTTCTCTTAAAATTCATGAAGCACTTGAACGGAAGATGCATCATGCCATGCTTTTCCTTCCATGCAGGTGATTCCCTGTGCACAGAGGGATGCTCTGTACTGCCTGCATGAAAACGGCTGCATCACACTGCGTGTGTGTCGATCCACGGCACTCTCAGCGGAGGAAACAGGCAAGCACGTCGTTCCTTTGACACTCTTTTTCCACACTGCCTTGTCCTTTCAGACCTTTGTGACTGTCAGGATGTAATAGTGTGCTCATACAGCGTCATGTTCTTTCAACCCAAACTCATCCAGACTCGGTAGTGAAGGGTTCATTGATTTTTATTCAGGTATATAAAGAACTATTCAAGGCCAGTTCCATATTGAGTTCGTCAGTAATGTTAGCATTTTATTATTGCTAATGCTAGGCATTTTCTTTTTTTTTAAACTGCAGGATAATCTGTCATACATTAAGATCTCCTTGATGACTGGAAAGGCTACGTCCCCCTAATTTGAAGGGTGTTCATTGGTGTTCATTTCTGAGTGTACCCAGGGTGTTATACAAATTTTATTCATAATGAATAAAGAAGCAGTCACAGATCATCTTCATCTTCATCATCTTATTCCGCTTAATCCGGGGTCGGGTTGTGTGGGCAGCAGCCTAAGCAGTGAGGTTCAGACGTCCCTCTCCTTCAGCTCTATCGGGGATGTTCCCAGACCAGCCGAGAGATGTAGTCCCTCCAGCGTGTTCTGGGTCGTCCCTGGGGTCTCTTTCTGGTTGGACATGCCCGAAACACCACACCAGGGAGTTCACATTGAGGCCAGTTCATCTCAAGGTCTTTTGGACTGCTTTCATGTGTTGCATAAGTTGCTGCCAATAGTTCATTTGTTTATTTGCCAAACAGCTGGATCTACTAGGGTCACCCCAGGGTTTCTTCCTGTTGGACATGGCCAAAACACCACACCAGGGAGGCATTAAGGACGTATTCTAATCAGATGCCTGAGCCACCTCAACTGGCTCCTCTCAACGAGGAGGAGCAGCGGTTCTACTCCGAGCTAGAAATTCTATCCGTAAAAATTATGAACAGAACAGGTGACAAAGAACAGCCTTGGTGGAGTCTAACCCGCACTAATTACTGATGCGGACCAAGCTCTGGCTCCAGCAATACAGAGA
Organism: Neosilurus hyrtlii; assembly: GCA_028564935.1. Classification (NCBI taxonomy): domain Eukaryota; kingdom Metazoa; phylum Chordata; class Actinopteri; order Siluriformes; family Plotosidae; genus Neosilurus; species Neosilurus hyrtlii. The sequence goes on from JAOUQZ010000039.1 coordinate 6,461,195, forward strand.
TCGAATAGCCCTCAGCAACGGGTCCGGTATACCATATTCCCGGAGCACACCTCACAAACCTGAGGGACACGGTCGAAAGCCTTCCCGAAGTCCACAAAGTACACGTGGACTGGTTGGGCAAACTCCATGCCCTTCCAGGATCCTATAGAGTGTGTAGAGCTGGTTGACTGCTGCGGCCAGGAAAATGAAATGAAAACCACACTGTTCCTCCTAAATCTGTGAAATTTGAAATTTACATCAAGATATTTTGGGATTCCACATACAAGCGAATATTTTGCAGCTTAAATACATATATATTGCGACAATTTGCGACTGATTTGCGATTGTTTTTTGGATGTTTGGTGAAAATAAAAAGTCTGTCATAAATCAGTCAGGTTTCTTTCTTGCGTTATTAGTGCAAATAAATATGAACGGTAACAAAATACATGGACTATGGTGAATGCTAGCAAGTCCAAAACTTTTCTCAACCTTTCCACATGGAAGTCTGAAACCAAAAAAAAAAAATGGAATAATTTGTAAGGAAAACGACCACTTTGCGACCTTCTCACAACATCTCCGGACTGTTTGAGAAGAGTTTGAGACTACTCCGTGTAAAAGATATTCATGGAAATTTCAAAAATGTTTGACATTTTTTTGTGATGAGTTTGTGAACCAGGCGACCAAAATGCGATGCCGCAAAGTCGGGCAACAAATTTGAGCACAAGTGTCAGTGACTTTTCTTTGGCACCCCTACTGTGGTCACCCGCGTGATCAACACACAAAATAGAGGGATGTAGACCGCAGGGACATTAAAGAGATTAATGCTCTCACGCTATGACAATAGTATTGTTAATCTTGATAGTTTTTAGGACATTATACTGTATTATCTAACAAAAAAGTTAATGTGACAGGCCTGCTTAATGACCACGTTGTATGTTTTAATACAAGCTTGATAAGAGAGGGGCATTCAGCTTGGTGCATTCAACTCAATCCTTTAAAGTGGATGTGCTTTTTACATTGGTTTAGCAAATATAACATGGAAAGATAGAGTTTATTTGAGGCCACAGATTGCAATCTTGCCCATTTTGTTTTTAGATGAATATAGAATGAGTAATGTGTGTTGTAGCGCTAGAAGCAGTGACCATGCCTTAGCCTTAAATGTCACGTGGATTAACATTTGTCGCTTCAGTACTAAAGTCTAATCTAAAATGGTCTTTAGAAGACCTTCAAGCTAAGTAAAAGCTAAAGAAAAGAATAAGTAGATAGCCACTCACAGCGTGTAAGGCACCTACTCCATGCAGCATGGGTAATGTAGCAAATAAGCCCTATATGGGTACCGGGATTAATTACTAACATACTTGTCTTGTGAGATTGTTATTAGTGTTCCATAGCAGCACATCTGTCGGCACTCATTCTGCTGTAATATGCACTTTAGCGCCGAAACTTTTACCTTGACATTCCAAAACCAAATCATCTCTGGGATTCAGGTAGAGTAGTGTCCCCACCAAGTTTGGTGAAAATACCTTGCACCACTGTGGGGTCAGGATTCTGTTTTTGTGGCAGAGGTACTAATCTGACCGTTTTAATTATTATATATTCCATGGGACCACATTACAGATAGTTTATTCAAATCTCTGTTTGTTTAAAAGGTGCATTAGGCAAGATTGGTCTTTTTTTCCTTTTCTTTCAAGAGGACGAGGTCAGTTTTTTTTGTTTTAATTAATTAATTAATTAATTAATTAATTAATTAATTAATTTGTTTATTTATACTCCTTGAGCTCATTCTAGGATTCCTGTGCATGTACATGAAAACCCGTCGTCAGGATTTTAGATAAGCCGCAGAGTATCTATAAAATGATTGACAGAAGGCGAATCCAGACATAACCAAGCCTTCCAGAGCAGTAGTCAGATTTATTTTTTTGTGCTTTCTCAATATTGTCTTTATAAACTTTTTCTTAAGCCACAGCTTCTTGGTTGTTAACTATGATGATCTTTTTATATCTGCAGTGTTATTTCTATTAAAAAAAGGCATTTTTTTCTTCTGAAGCCATTGCATCTTTAACCTAAAACGAATTTGATTAGCAGCAGTGGCGCCCGAGACAGAGCAGGGACTGCAGGAGTTGTCATATGATCTGCGCGCTCAGTGTGACGTCATCCGTGTGACGAAGACGGTCCGGCCGTACCGGGCGGTGATCTGCCCCGTCAACGAGAACAGAGCTGCACTGGCGGTGAGCGACGGGCGCGTCATGCTCTGGGAGCTCAAAGCTCACGCTGGCAAAACGTCATCCAACCTCGGGTACCTCGCATTACATTCCACATACCCACATGTTTCTATATCTTAATCTATTTCTGGATCAATGAACGATGAACCTACCGCACTATATTTCTACACCGCTAGTAATGCTGTATTAGTAGTAGAGTTGTTCAGAACCATTATTGGAGAGTGCAGGAGACTCCCACACAGGAGTAGCCCTGAGGATCAGACTCAGACTGGGATAAAGTGAAGTCTTATGGATTAATGTGGCACCAGATTTAAATATTTATTTTCTCTGTTTGTTCAGGATAAAGCCCTCATTATAATTCTAACAAGTCTTTTTTGAGCTTACAGCCTTACATGGCTGCTTTCATGATCCATCTTCATTATTGATGTGCAGTAGTGTTACATTTATAACCAGAAACTTTTTACTATTCCATACTTCAACAACCGGTATAAGAAGTGGGGATTGAGTGCAAAATGTTCTGAAGGCGCTGTTTCTTGGACATAGTCATTTACTCTTTCTCTCTCTCTCTCTCTCTCTCTCTTGCTCTCTCTTGTTCTCTCTTTCTCTTGCTCAATGTCCTCTGTTTATTTTGGGTTATAGCTCAGGCTTGTCCCCACTGTACTCGCCGGTTAATTTCTGTGGAACTCCATTGGCTCAGAATCAGAAGCGAATCCCAGACCTTTCCCTCAACACAATGATTGGTGAGTCATTTCGCTCCAAACTCAACTCAGAGCTACTTTCCGATTTATGACACTTTTAATATAAATCATGATCATTTATTAAATCACAGGTGTCAAACTTAAGGCCCACAGACCAAATCCGGACCACCAGCTCTTTTTATGTGGCCCACGAGAGCTTTTAAAGAATATGATTATCGTACATTCTGTGCATCAACCATTTCCATGAAATCCATTTGTAACCTGAACTCAGGATCACCTGTTGGGAACTATGACACATTGTGCAGTGCATTCTCAAGCCGTCTAATAAAGATACCAAATTCCAACCAGCAGATTGCAAGCCAGTAAAAAACCCCCAAGGCTTTTATGGAGTGCTTTATGCTGATGACTAGCAAAAATCATCTGAATTAATAAGCATGCCATGCTGGAAGAAAAATAGGAAAGTATTCACATAGGAAATGTAGGTCTTATATAAAAACTTTATGTAATTCAAAACATAAAAAATTTGCCTTGCTGCTCCTCACCTTAACTGATCTGTCAACGTAGACACTGAACGAAAAAGTTCTGTGACTTTAAGATACATATAGAATTGTGTAAGCAGGTTTAGATATTAAATTCTAAAATAGAGGGTACTTATACAGTGCAAGGTACCTCCACTAGGCACAACTGGATTATTATAACTTGCCATCTTTATAATGAAATGTCTACCCCTAGTGGGCATCAGATGAACCTTAAGCTCCATAATAAAGATAGAGATTTTTCAGAATTTCTGGAATTTTTAAAAAAAAATTTTAACATAAACTCGTACACGGATCACCCTCAAAATTGAATGGGTTCTTTTTAGGCCCAGGCCCTACCCATCCACCAAGTTTGATGAAAATGAGATCGGTGCTTATCTATCTGTCTGTCTGTCTGTCTGTCTGTCTGTCTGTCTGTCTGTCTGCCTGTCTGTCTGTCTGTAAGTCTGTCTGTCTGTCTGTCTGTCTATCTATCTATATATCTGTGATATTTTGTAATAATCCCGCAAGGGAAGTTTTGGCTCTGCATTTAACCCATCCAGAGTGAGCACACACATACACACACACTCGGAGCAGTGGGCTGCCACACATCGGGATGCCTGGAGAGCAGTTGGGGGTTAGGGGCCTTGCTCAAGGGCACTTCAGGCATGAAGGTGGAGAAAAGGCGGGTGCAGTTCACACCCCCACCACAACACATTTTTACTGCTGGTTCAGGAATCAAACCAGCGACCTTTAGGTCCCAAACCCACTTCTCGGCTGCCTCATTTTTAGCCTTATCCTATTAACAGAAAAAAACTTCTTTAGTAAATACTTGCTAAAAAGCCTTTAATAAATTCCTGGATCCGAATCGTGAATCAGAATCTGCTCCAAAATGTTACGAGCATCCCTCTGGCAAGTTTGGTGAAATTTGGTTCAGTAGTTTTTACATAATCCTGCTGACAGACAAACAAACAGACACTGGTGAATACATAAGCTCCCCTGCCAAGCGGCGGAGGAAATAAAAGTATGTTCCTGTGTCTGTACTATTAGTACCACTAAAAGTGGTAGGCTAAGAAATGGACACCACAGACATTCTTAAAGAAAAACAGAAATCCTCTGTGACTGGAACGCGTTTGGGGTCTCTGTTAGAAACACCCCCCTTTTCTTTTCTTCCTCATTCTTTTCCTTGTCTCCGGTTGGGCTTTGATTCCTGCATGGAACAACATGAAGCATCTTAAGCCTGTGCTGTTTTCTTCCAAAGTCTGTCTGCTCTCTCTCTCCCTCTCTCTCTCTCTCTCTTTCTCTCTATCTCTCTCTCTTTCTCTCTCTCTCTATCTCTCTTTCTCTCTTTCACTTCCTCTCATCACTCCCTGTCTGACTGCAACCTCTCTCCATCTTTAACGGCCTCCATGCTCACTAAATCTTTTTGTTCCAGACGGTGGCCCAACACTGATAACCTTCTAAGAGACAGGGGGCTCTTTTATCTCCTTTATATGTTTTTCGGCACTGTTACAGAACCGATACTTCCTCCGATTTGCCCTAAGGTTATCTCTCTCACTCTCTCTCTCTCTCTCTCTCTCTCTCTCTCTCTCTCTTTCTCTCTCTCTCTCTCTCTCTCACTCCCTCCCTCCATGTGCACGCGCTTACTGGGTGTACGCTGTGTGATCATTATCACATTTATAATCTTTC
>JAOUQZ010000039.1:6471396-6491589 GCA_028564935.1 Neosilurus hyrtlii
CTAAACTATCCCACACTATACTATACTACACTACACTACCCACACTACACTATGCTATACTACCCTACACTATACTGCACTACACTGCATTGTGCTACTATACTTTACTACGCTATACTATACTGCGCTACACTACATTAAATTGCACTATAATACAATACTGTACTGCACTATACTATACTACACTTAACTACCCCACACTGTTATTCTATACTAAACTACACCACACTACACTATGCTATATTATACTAGTCTATACTATACTGTTCTACACTATATTATATTATATTGCACTATAATACACTACACAATACTGAACTGCACTGTACTATACTACACTAAACTGCCTCACACTGTTATATTATACTAATCTACAACACACAGCACTATGCTATACTACCATACGCTATACTGTACTACACTATATTAGATTATATTGCACTATAATACACTACACAATACTGGACTGCACTATACTATACTACACTAAACTACCCCACACTGTTATACTATACTAACCTACGCCACACAACACTATGCTATACTACCCTACACTGTACTGTACTACACTATATTATACTACTATTCTATACCACACTATACTATACTGTGCTGCACTACATTATTTTATACTGCAGTATACTACACTACACTATATTATATTCTTGGTGGCACGGTGGCATAGTGGTTAGCACACCCACCTCACAGCAAGAAGGTCCTGGGTTAATGTATGTTTTCGCGCTGCTTACCTAGGTTTCCTCCAGGTACTCCGGTTTCTGCACACAGTCCAGTAACTTGCACATTAGGCTAAGTGACTGTTCCAAATTAAAAAGAGCGGTCTTAGAAACGTTTGTTTAAGAAAAATCTGGCAACATCAAAGGTGAATACTATGTGCAGGTGATATGTATTCTGAATGGCGCATCCTGAGTCTGAGCTTAGCCTATCTCAAAATACACTCACCGTAGATTTCCTTATGTAAATGCTAATGTAATTTTGGACTTAAGTCACCAAGTCTGAATATAAATGTCTTTCGTCTGAAATGAGAAAAAGCACTTATTTAGAGGAGTTATTGCAATCAGCACAGATGTTTGCTTATGGTTAGCATCTGTAACGTTAATCTTCTATATCTTTTCCAGAAATGTTTAGCAACATCTCTATGTGTAATGAGCTGATAGGTTCGCCGCTGTGGTACCCAGGAAGTCAGCGGTAACCATAACAGACATGCTAATCTAGTGTGTTTCTCACTTGGTTAAGTCTACGTTAAGATAAAAGGTATAAAATAACTATGTGTAATTAAACTTGTATCAAACTTAGCATGCAGGCTATAGAAGATTAAAAACCTCATCTACAATCAGTGTTATTGAGATTTTCTTTATTCAGATTTGCTGCATTGTAGGTGAAGTATCGCTTCAGACACTACAGCAGATTTTTTCGGAATGTGAAATGGAGGCAGTGTAAATTGGCAAATGCACACGTTCACTTAGCTTTTGTTCATGCCTATTCCTTGCTATCAGTCTCAGTTCTCTTTAAAACAAGCGGGGTGGATGAGAAGGCGGTTCAGCGCAGCCCAGACAGCTACTGAATTGCTGACAACATGGCAGCTAGACGGTGATGCATGGTTTTGAGAGCCGCCGTGAAATTTTCAAACATTTTGGCGGTGAGTGCAGGTGATCGGCGAACACTGTGTGAACGATATCACTGTGGTGCCACTATGGCACGGAACCACTGTCAAACTGTCCCTGTGTGAGGCCAGCTTAAGAAACAAAACCCAATGTCCTAATGTCCTGATTTGAGTGCCTACTGAAGTTGTTTCTTGTCCTGCTGAAACATACTTTCCTCTAGTTCCCAAGTGACGCATTGAGAGGTGCATGACTCACAACTTGGAGATTGCAGGTTCGAATCAAGGCTTATGTGCTTTAGGTGTCACATAGGGGGCATGTGCATGCTTTTGCCCCTCCCTAGTTGGTGGTGGTTGAACGTGTTAGCTAGTCAGTCCTTGATGGGTATGACTAAATTGGGTGGAGAAGAAATGGCATATAATTAGTGTAGCTGCAGATGCAGAGCGATACTACTGTATTGTGTTGGTGAATTGACAATCAGTCCAAGTTGTGTATATTGATTTTTTTCCCCCCTCGGTCTCCTTCTGCTGGTGCTATTTGTCATTTCTGTGTTGAATGGGCTTTGGTGTGCATTCTGAGAAAAGCAGTAGCTATGAGCTCTTTCATTTTCATTGTACATGTGCATCAGCAGTGGCATTGCTTTTTAACCTTAAATTTGATTTTGCTGCCAACTTCAATCCGAAGCCTTTTTAAAGTTTGTTACAGAGGATTAATTCATGATATGAATATGCTCAGAGGTGCAGAGGTGGTTTCAGTCCAATCTGGGTATTTCATGACACTGGTACATGCCACTGGCACTCCACATTAAACTTCAAAGGTAGGTCAATAGAAAGTCTATACAGAATTGTGCAGTATGTTTGTAGGAATATATATTTTTCGGGCTCATTACTTTTATTAAATCTTTTGCATACAGCTCACGGCTTTGAGGCTGCTATTGTTATAGAAAGCTTTCAGGCCAAGTGCATCTTAAGCATCATCCAGCATTAAAGCAAAGTACATTTGTAAAATGAATATTATGCTAATGTGAGAACTCGTCAATACTTGTTCTTAATATATAAGTATATAAGTGTCTGATTACTTATGCTATAAAGAGCCATCCCAAGATTACTGACAGGTTCATTTTTCATTTTTTGGTGCATTAATAAATTATTAAATGAACAAAAAGGGTCTGCTTTTGCTGGCATTTCGTATGTCGACAAGGAACTTTGTCTTTTCAATTAGAATTGGTTGTGGATACTATTTATTTATTAGATTTTTTTTGAGGTGCAAAGTGCTACAGAAATTGAAATCTGATTATTTTGCTCCCACCAAATAAGCTATCCAACTAAGTTGAGTGTTGCTCTGTTCCATCCTTCTGTCATTCCATTGTAACCTTTGTCAAGAGCATAACTATTCCCCCACCAACTAAGCTGGTGGGGGCATAGTGTTGTGTCCATCATTCTCTGCTAACATTTGTCCAGAGCGTATCTCCAGAAGTACAGCACCTATGAATACCAAACTTGGTACATCTGGGGCTGGTGGAGAGTCAGGTTTCTGTTTCATGTCCCTCTGACCTTGACTTTGACCCTGACCTTAGAAAATGCTTGTTCGAAGCATTGCATTTTATTAATATTTTAAAGGTAATAGCCAATGTCTGTCTTAGACTTTTGACAGGGCATCTGTGTACCTATACATAGACAAATTATAGCTTTTTAATTAATCAACTTTTGGTATTCTGACAAATTTGATGGTTCTTTTTTTATGACAGGATGAATGCCCTGGGTGATGACTGGCTTTATATAAGTACTAGAAAAGTGTTGCTCTTTTACAAAACCATTGTAATATTTTCATAGGAATTAGTGTCTTAACTGTGAGAGTAAGCAATATATTCTGGATATCTGTCCCTAAAATTCTACCATACTATTGCCAAGAGGTTATCTGCCATTAAAGGCAATTAGGCACGACATTCCAAAAAAAATCTGTTTATTCAAATGATTAATTAAATGAAAAGGATACCTTAAGTGTTTTTCTAAGACTCTCGTTCTTCAACACATCTACATTTGATACATTTGATAAAGACAGCGGTAGCAACGAAAAAATGGTGATCCATGTATTTAATAGCATCACAGACTACCGCCGTCTATCATGCTAACTCTACATTTTCCTGTGCATTACTATTATTATTATTATTATTATTAACCACCATCGCCATGTTTGTGCCTCGTCATCTCTGAACTGCTCCCTAGTGTTTGTATTGCTTTATACTGATTCTGACATGTAAATGGTGTTATTTTTGTATGTAAAGGGAGCATAAATGGGCCTGAAGGCATGGTCTGATGTGTCTCAGTGCTCGTGCAAGGTTAAGCCAACTGATTTCATTTAACACTGTACCGACGGTTGAGTGCACAGAGCTGCAGGATGTTCTTATATGTGTTACCTTTCTTAATCCTATGTCATGTCTGAGCACTCTCACTGATAACAGTGTTTCCCCGAAGCTATGAAATTGAGATCTCACTATTCTTCAGGTGGAATAGTTTGTCTGTTTTTCTCTCTAGAATTTCAGACCAAAGGTTTTGCTAAAAGATATTGATAGTGATGTCTTTTGTCTGTTGTCTGTGTTCACTTTTTATCCATCCAGACAGGGAGATTTGATGCCTTAAATGTTTTTCATAGAAAGGTTACTCTTTGGACCCTGCATGGTTCAGGTGCATTGTTGGCGCAGGAGCACGATAGCATATCAACTTCCAGTGAATAGATCTTCCTGTCTGGCGTCTCACGGGGAAAAAAGCAGGAGTGGTAGGAGCTGAATGCGAGTATTTCGAGGCATTACAGCTGTTCATCCAAGTTTTTGCACCCCTACTCTAATATGCATTATATGACTTCAGCCCCGATATCTTCTGTGTATACATATAGTCAGCATTCAGATTCATCCAAAAGGTGTTTGGTGGGGTTGAGATCAGGACCCTGTGCAGACCAGTATACTTCCTCTCCAACCTTGGCAAACCATGTCTTCATGGAGCTCAGTTTGTACACGTATTATAGTTTATGATGATATAATGTAACTAGAAGGGCACTCAGAAAGCGCAAATCTCCACCAAGATGAAAGAATTGTGCTTTATTATCACGCTTCATGTGATAGTTCACGATGAAGAAGAATCCGGAATGTATGATTTAGCGCATGTCAAATGCCATTCCTAATGCAACCGTCCCAATTTACCCGGGTTTGGAACCGCCTACTCTTTTTTCCTTGTACTAAATACTGAAGAAAACTTTGAGCATAAGATATGAACTGGATTTCACTGAGGAGTTGGGGGGTCATGTGGACTTTGTCTGTATATTTTGTAGTCTGTGAGCCTTGTCTACATTTGCTCATGAAGTGTGTACTTAGTACTACATTTCTAAATACCGGAATGCATGTTGTGTAGTGTGAGCACTGCTGCAATCCTGAGGTTTTGAAATGGATGTGGTGTTTCCTTAGCATCTGTTTCAGCAGTAAAACCTTCAGGTTATTTATCTGGCTCAGAAAATCTTTCAGATGTGGTGGAGACTCAGTGACTGGTTGGGAAAGTTCCGCTGCCTGTAGGGAAAGCCTTTCTCGTAGCTGGAGTGCTGTTCTCGCCAGCTGTCTGGTGCTGCTGTGCAGTCTTCCTGTACTTCCCCCAAGCTTGGGTCAGCAGTGTTGCTATTGCTTTATTATGGCAGTCCCGGTCTCTGGAAATTGACAGTTTCTTTTCTTTGCAGCTTGGAGACGCAATTCTGACTTCAGAGCACTTCATTTTCATTTATAAAGCAGATCACAACTGCGCAATTTGCCAGTTCTATTAAAATTGTTAGTGCTGTTCCATCTTAATAGAGGTGGAGAATTCGTTTGTAATGCTCACTCGCTCATTATTAATCCTACTCGGGTCGTGGGGCGGCTGAAGCCGATCTCAGCCGACACTGAGCGAAAGCGCGGCAACAGCTCGTCAGACCATTACAGGGCCAACACACACAACCACTCACACTCACACCAAGGGGCAATCTGGAACAGCAAGTGAGCCTAATGTGCATGTGTTTTGAATGTGGGAGGAAACTAATGTACCCAGAGGAAACCTACACAAGCATGGGTACCACATGCGAACTCCACACAGAACCACCCGAGCCTGGGAATCGAACCCTGGACCTTCTTGCTGTGAGGTAGTCGCCCTAACCACTACGCCACCATACCGCCCCAGTTCTTAATATGGAAAGAATATCTAAAGATAAGAGACATATCGGTAAGACAAAAACAAGAGATCATTTAGTGTAGCCTGTATGCTGTCCTGCATGTTTTGTGGACGGTGGGAGGAAACCAGAGAACCCAGAGTAAACCCTCAGGGATTTGGGGAGAATATCTGAAACAGTAATCTGAGATCCTAAAGCTATGAAGGGGCAACATAAGCACCTGTACCACCATGTTACCTTTATGCACTTTATTAAATAGTTTTCTTTTCAACCTATTTAATTACTTCAAAAATCGTTTTGGTTCAGACATGCAAGTAAGGCTTGTAGGAGGGCTCCAATTATTTTAACACTCGTCTAACAATGATAATCAAATTGGAGAGAGTGGAGGAGAGGAGGAGCGGCTGGTGCGCGCGAGAGAGAGAGATTTGTTTTTTTTTTATTCATATTTCTCACTCTTGTTCTGGCTTTCATCTCTTTCTTTTTGGCTCTTGTGCTCCCTACCCCTCCGAAACATCCACACAGTGTAAAAGTTGCTTGTGGTTCTCTGCCCTCATTCCATCGAGAGCTTAATTTCCATATAATTTGCATATTTCAAAGGAAAGTGGGCTAATTAATCATGTGGCCATTTAGCATCTCATTAGTACTCGATGCTGGAGCCCTAGCCAGTGCTGGCATGCTCCTCTCTCTGATCTCCATCCCTCACTTCCTCCCTCTCCTCCTCCCTCCCTTTCTCCCCCTCTTCCTCAGAGCTTACACTAGGGTTTTTTTTTCTTTTCCTTAATTTTTTTGTTGTTGCTGTTGGCTCTGTTGTTACTTTCCTTTTGATAAACTGTATAGGACATTTTTTCATTAACGCACAGCTGAAGTACTAAGTCATATAAAACTGACTGCAATACTTAATTCTAATAATTCCTTTTCATAATTCCTTACTCAGACAAATGAATCTGCTTATAGCTGAATGCTAAATGATGATTGAATTTGAAGCAGTGGTTCTTGACCATAGATTTACTGTGGCAGGACAAAAAAAATGCAGTCAAGAAGATATCAATCTTGCCTTTTGGACTAGGCCCAATATTATAGATATAGGCACAGCCTTAAAGCAGAGCTGCCGATAGATATCTTTATTGATATGCGTTCAGGCCTGGTGTTAAAGCATCATCCACACAGGAAGCAACTGATGCCTAGGTAACCCTCTCGCATGTTTCCTGCTTGAAAATATTTGAGTGAAACTCTGAACAGTATCAAGCTAGTTCCTACAGTAGAACTGTGAGAGCCTTTATTATCAGTATCTTATATTATTTTAGCTTGTTTTAGCCTAAATTATTTTGTTATGTGTTGTTTCTTGCCATGTTTCATGCCTATAGTGCCTGGGTCAGGAGCTGCACTATAATCCACACTTGAGAGTTGGCATCTTTACTAAAATAGTTGTTTCTCCTAACTTGTCACAGGGGGATCGAGTGGGTGAGTCTGACAAGTTTCCTGTCCTTTGCCACCTCAGCTCCCAACAACATGGGCCTTGTGAGGAATGAGCTTCAGCATGTAGACTTGCGAACAGGTGAGACACACACACACACACACACACACACACACACACCAAAAGCCATATCCAAACACTCAAAGTCTCATATTAATAGCAAAAAAAGATACTGGCAGATAGTTTTCATTCCAATCCCCTGCCAATCCAGGCCTGGACTAAGTATGTGGACATGCAGAATAAGCCTCGTAAAAGTTATTGCAAAAGTGCCAGCTTGACAGGAGAGATATTTTTGGGATAAATTATTTATTTGTTTGTTTATTTATATCATTTTAACTTTTAGATTTTGAGAAACTTGGTATAAGCAGGACTCCCTTAAGGTTCACAAAAATGCATGTATATTTGGAATGGGTAGGATTTAGGATTTATTTCGTGTCTGCTCTCGGGTCTTATTACATGTGAACTATGAAATTCAGTTTGATCTCATTTTGGATAATAACTATTTTATATATAAATATATTATACACTGCCTGCCCAAAAACAAGTTGCACACTCTCATAATGTTCTGGATCGCCTTTAGCCTTGAACTGAGCGCATATATCATTAAGGTAATGTTTCAGCAAACTTAACCATCATCACGGCATTCATTTCCCTCCATTTGGGATGAATTGGGTTATTTTTTCCCCAGCAAAATATTCAATTAATACCGGGAAAATTGAACCACTCCATAAAGTCTTCTCCAGCACATCCTAGACTTTCACTAGGGTTAAGGTCAGGACTCTGTGGTGTCAGTTCATGTGCGAAAATGATTCCTCGTGCTCCTTGAACCACTCTTTCACTATTTGAGCACCAAATGTATCTCAAAGAAGAAGTCCATTGATGGGATTCGGGTCATCAGCTTACTTCATTTTTTTTGCTGTATAATGTTGCTGAGCCTCGACCTGATCAACTGAATTGTTGTGATATTTTTTTTTTTACTTTTGGACAGGCAGTGTATATTAAAAGGTAGAAGGTGGCGCTTGTTGAATGTTACTCTCAATTAAAACTATATATTAAAATCTATTCGTGTGCAGAATCTTTGACCGTTAGCTGCTGTTTTAACGATTATTGGGTGGGTACCTGAAAACTGAACCACAGAATGATGTCATCAAGGTCCAAGTTAGCATGGAGGAGTATAACTTTAAACATAATTTTTTATTCCTGAATTGTTAAGTCACACGCTTGCACGGAGAAAAGGGGGCATGTCATTGGCTAGTGGATCTCAGTGGATTGTGAGGTCAGTATTTTCACACAATTAAAGTGGCTACAGATGACATATTTTTTTCGGACCTTTTCCAGCTCTAAGAAGGCATTACTGTTGGGGCCATTTCAACCAATATAACAGTTTAAGTATACAGCAAAAAAAAAAAAAAAAAAAAACCCAACCCCAGCTTTAGGTAATGTAAGTTCATACTTTTATGGTAAGAATCAATGTGCTGTAAAAAATGTGTTTCTAGAAGTTAAAGCTGTTGTGTCCAGCAGTGCATCCGTCTATAGCTACATCTGATTTCTGAAGTTTATATTAAGTAATAACTTTCTACGTAAATCACCAGCAGGAAGCCACTTTAGATTCAGCATGTGTCAGTCAGGGCCAAGGCGTGTATTGTCAGCTAGCTTTAGATAATGGATGGAAAATGCAGAATAAAAGAAAGATGGGGCCATTAGTGAGATGTTTGAGAGGACAATGGCCCACTCTGCTCATTACTTCCACCCTTTTTAACAGTGGCATTTGGGAAATGGGGCAAAAGAGACCACAATTTGTGAGACAACTATTGCTAAATAGCATTCTGTTTTGCCGTTATGGAGGATTTTTAAATATCCTAGGGAAGTCTAATGACTGAACATGGCCTGCTTGTTGTGTGTTGTTACGCTGTTTATAAAACCTCACGCTGATTTGGGATCGATTTGAAAGGCTTTTTTAAGATATTATTGCCGTTGATGCACATTGCTCAGCTTTTTAATTCAGACAGATGTTGTGTAATGCAGTGATGCTACATTAAACTAAAGTTGTGTTGTCGAAAGGCTGGTTAAAATTAGCACTACAGTATTGTGCAAAAGTTTCAGACGCATGCAAAGAAATTCTTTGAAGTTTATTTCTTAAGAATTAAATGTTTCAAAGTAAAAATTATATAAAATGTAATAAACAATGGAGAAAATGAAGCAAAGTCAATACACAGTGTAGTAATCCTTTGGTTTAAAAATACAGTCTCAGGTAGAGTTTGTGCAGATTTATAAGGTAATAAGCTGTAGGTTTTACTGAGTGCCTTGCACAAGCAGCTACTGCACTCCTGGAGATTTTGACGCTCACACTTGCTTCTTTATTTGCATGCAAAACCCTGCAGCTTTTATTATATTTCTGTTTCTTGTGTAATATGCAGCTTTTTTTTTTTTTTTATTAAAATAAAACATTTTTTCTGTAAAATGTAATTGTGTGCTGGAAAACAAATCTAAAATATTGGTCCTGATATCATACATAGAAATATATTTGTGACAAATATCATACCAAACATTTAATGAGGGACTTATTAGAAATAAAAACATCCATGCAAAAAAAAAGCTTTCATACTGATGAGTAAAATACTGGACATATATTCTATGTAGATCAAAACAGGTTGAGATTTTCCCTTTATGTTTTAGGGGAAATTATTGTTTTTGGAACTTTATTATTCTCTAAATTAATGTCCAATCAATTCCTGTGGTCTCAGAGGTGGAAATACCTCTAAGCAGTAAACATGGTAATTTAGTATGTTTGTACAACGCAAACATACTGAACACAGTACACCATGTTTTCCAGTCATCTCTTGGTTTAAAAAAAAAAAAAAAAAAAAAAGCATGGATATATTCATTCCTAAAAGGGAGGAGTTTGTCCAAGTTTTGTCAAGTTAGGGCTGTTTAAACGTGTTATTTCTTGCATATGTACTCTAGAACATGGTTTTAAGGATATCTTTGGGTTTGCATTTATCATTCTATCCATTCTGTCCAGTGTCCTCATACCTGCCGCTATAACATGATGCCCACCTATAGCACGACGCTTTCAACAGCATGATTCATCATAGGGTTGGTTTTACCAGTTGATGAGCAGTACATGTTTTTTTTTTTTTTCAGATATCTCTCTTGGAATTTAACCTAGAGCTCATTTTTTGTCTCATCAGACCAGAGAATCTTTTCCCTCATGCTCTTAGAATTCTGTGAGTGCCTGTCATAGCCTTTTACCCATGAGTGCTTTCTGCTAGCCACTTTACCATAAATGCCTGATGAATGGAATATTTTTGACCTCAGTTGATCTACACTGGGTGCTTCCCAACTCCTTTTCCATACACACTACTGGCAGAAGAAAGAGTGACCTAAGTGTTTCCGAAACCAAGAAACGTGGAAGAAGAGCTTGAATTGCTGAGATGTTTTTGCTCTTAAGCCTTTAATGCGATGTACATTTTGTCAAAAGCAATCTGATGGATGTCATCATGAAAGCCTGAGATTATGGGATATACAGGTATATTTGTGTTTATTTGATATATTCTTGTTGGTGAAAATAAGTATCTCAAGTATTGAGTTTGATTGATTTTGAGATTCCAATGGGTTTCTATGGAGTTACTCCATGTTTATGTGTCAGTTTTAGAGGATTTTTATGTACATAAGTTCTATTCAGTTTCAATTCATTTTAGTTTTATTTGTATAATGCTTTTTACAGTTGACATTGTCGCAGCGCAGCTTTACGTAGTAAAAAAGAATTGTAAAATTTCTCCTACAAACCCTATACATTCCTAACCAGGAAGCTCACAGTGAAAAAGAAAAAATGAGGAAGAAACTTTGAGAGGAACCAAACTCACCAAGGAAACCCATCCTTATTTTGGTGAAACCAAAATACAAACCATGCAGCAGAATCTTCGCCACAGTCCAACATGAAGTCCAGTTGGTTATACCATAGCTGTAAGTCCTAAATCATTTTGACAAAAGAGTTTATATCATCAGCAGTGAAAAGTCATCTTCACAGTCTCCGAGTGCACATCTATGTCCATATGGTCAGCAGGAGGAGTGAGGGTCTTCCAAGAAGAGAACTTCAGCCAGCAGCAGCACACCAGGACGGACCAGCTGACTCAGATAGCAGGAGGATCAGGATCACCAGCATCCCAGAAGAAGCATGTGTACCTCAGCAAAAACAGAGAGAGAGATAGATAGAGAGAGAGAGAGAGAGAGAGAGGGAGAAGGTGGGGGGTATTATTATTATTATTATTATTATTATTATTATTGTTATTATTATAATATGGTATGTTCTATACCATAGTATCTCATGGAGTGGCGAATGTGTAACGAGTTTTGGGTTTAGTCAGGGTTCGTAGAAGTTTGCAAAACAGTTTTTCTTATCGCAGAGAAATTTTGACCTTCACCTGGTATATTACCAGGAGTTCGCAAAAGGTCCCAAATGCAACACTAGCACATAGTTGCTAACACCTTTACTAACATTTGCTAACAGTCACTAATGTTTGCAATACTTTTGCAATGATTTGTGTGAAAGTTGCTAATTGTCGCTTCATGTTGCATATGACAGAAGCAAACCCTAATTTTCACTAACAATTAAGCAAAAAATCACAACGTTTGTCAGCATTCGGCACTCTGTGAGATACTAGCATTATGCATCACACAAGTGCCCCAATAGGAATACCATAGCTCTGTGTTTGGCTCTCCTGGCACGCCCACAGTTAAGCTCACACAGGGGAAAAGTTTTTATGGCTCTGCACCAGCGATAGACATGGACTGAATTCATTATGTGTTCAAGTTGTCCCTCCTTCCGTCCGTCTGTCTGGGCCATTGTTTTGAGCACGACATCCCAAGAACGCTTTAAGGGGTTTTCTTTAAACTGTGTACAAATGCCCACTTTGACTCAAGGGGGAACTGATTAGATTTTCAAGGTCATAGGTCAATGCAGGTTCATGTGAGCCAATTTTGTGAATGCGACATGTCGAGAATGTGTTGAGGGGATTTTCTTTAAACTTGGCATAAAAGTCCACTTTGACTCAAGGATAACTTGATTAGGTTTTGAAGGTCAGAGGTCAAGATCACTGTAGCCTCATGTGAGCCTCATTTTTGTGAATAGGATATTTCAAAAACGCTTTGAGGCCATGTCTTCACTTTGCACAAATGGCCAACTTGACTTAAGGATGAACTGATTAGAATTGCCGTAGGTCAAAGGTCAAGGTCACTATTTCCTTACCGTCTGGCGACATACACTATAACTGGAATGTGTATGTATGTGTGTTCTAGTATTTTTGTTTGCTTTTCTCAACACAAACCTTTTCAGTTTTAATCAACTGGGAATACTGTCGACGTCCATTTTGTCCCATGTAACTTCATACTTGTACATGCACACAAGCACAGGTGTGAAGAGAATGCTTCCTCAGAGACACCATGAAGTCAGCCAGTCAAATCTTTATGAACGGCAGCTCATGCAGCTTCACAGGACAGTATAAATCTCATGGAAGAAAGCAATATTCTTCGCATAAAGGAGATTACAGATGCTTAAGATTGACAGGGCAGAGCGTGTTCCTGAGAGCATGTCCAAATCTGCTTGCCTGAACTCGTAGCTACAGATGGCTGTCACGAGTGCCCAGACATGACTGACAAAAATATATGTACAACAAATATTCAGGACTGTGCATGTTAACTTGAGGACATGACAAAAGAGTAATCGCTGGACAATATCAATGCACATAACTGTCTGTAAACTGTTGACTGTGAAGACAAGTGTAGCCGCAATAAGAAGGAAAACGTCACAGGAAATGCATCTTGTTCCATAGTTCCATGCTGTGCAGTGTTGACTGAAAAAAGGTGGGTTTTTATGACAGGTTTGATTGGTCCAGGTGGGAGTCGGGAGGCAGTAGTGTGTTGAGTAATCGTACTCCCTCTGGATTACAGCTCTTTGGGAGTCTGCTGGTGGTAGCACGGATGGTGACACAGAATAGAATAAAATAGAATAGAATATCTTTACTGTAATTGCATACTGGAAGTACAACGAGATTAACTTTGCATGTATATAAAAAAACAAAAAATAAAATAAAGATTCCATGAACGCAGTGCAAGGAGTCTTCTGCAATGCTTGTGGCCTTTTGGATGCACTGCTTCTCATGCCTTCACGATAGCCAGAATCGGAGGCATTATGTCTTCAGGGTTGTTCGTTCGTACATACGTCCGGACCATTCTTTCGAACACCTTGAGCGATCTCAAGAATGATTAAAGGGATTTTCTTGAAATGTTGCACAAACACCCACTTTGACCTTAATATGAACTGATTGGATTTCAGAGTTCATTGGTCAAAGATCAAGATTACCGGGGCCTGATGTGGGCCATTCCTGTGCATGCGATACCTCGAGAACGCTCTGAGGGATTTTCTTTGAACTTTGCATGAAAGTCAACTCTGTCTCAAGAATGAAGTAAATTTAGGAGGTCAAAGGTCAAGGACACAGCCGCTTTATACGTGCCGTGCCTGTGAACGCGTGGAGGGATTTCTTCAAACATGAAGATGCGCAAATGTTGTACTTGACTTAAAGATGAACTAATTAGAAATTAGAAATCAAAGGTCAAGGTAATATCACCACCAAGCAGTTATTCTAGTTCTAACCAGACCCGAGAACCTTCTCAGCTTTTTCGCACTGTGCTTAATGCTCTGGTTTCTCATTAACTGATTCATCAATGTCATCTTATAATTGCCAGATGCTATAATCCAGATTAGAAAAGCAGTTAGCACTTAATAACGATATGCCCTTTTACTGAATTTTGTTCTTAATGTATACTGTCAGATTTATTTTGCCATTTGAAAACATTTTTCATATTGGTCATACTGAATTGCAGTGCAAGGTTTTGTCCACCCACGCACACATATTGCTGACATTCAGACCAAATGATTACCTGGATTTGTATGTAGCTAATTCATGCCACTAAAATTAAGTGTAAAAATAGTAATAATATTAATAATAATCTGACACCAGGTACAATATCAGTGATTCCTTACATTGTAGAGGATCAGGGGATACCACTGCCCAAGACCAACCTGTTTATATATATATATATATATATATGCATAAAACATCTACAGCTAAAAAATTAATAAATAAACAAATAAAAAACTTCTCCAGTTCTCCATAGCTGGGGCTTTGCCTTCTCTTTTATCAGAGCAAGTCCTAAAAATTGATCAGCCATGGCTGCCCGTGCTGCCTCGTCCTTGATAATGATTGACTAGCAGATTAAACCTTATAAAACTAAGTGTGAGGATGGAACTTTCCCCCTACCCACATTCAGTTCGAACAGCAACACCAGTCCTTTTCTTTTTACTATACATGGAAGACATTTGGTATGGTGATTAAAAAAAAGTGAGACGATTGATCAGAATTTCAACTTTCATTTCTTGGCGTCTTTGGTGGCAACCAGTTTTTCTGTGGGTTAAAGTATAGGGGCAGAATGGGGACAAGCCTAATATAAGTAGATGACACTGAATGTTTGTTTGTGTATCTCTTCATGAAGCCAGTGACCCATGGACCCAGACCACACTGTCGTGTTCTTCTTTTGTAGTGATTTTCCAGTTTTGTACAGCAGCGTTTTTCAGTTGCTGTATGTCCCATCAGTCTCTCCTTCAGGATGTGAAATGCATGCTGGGTTAATGTCTGCTGATTGGCTTAATCTGTCTAAAATCTTTTTATTGTCTCTGATTAAGTCATTTGGCCTTAAGGTAGAATGTTTTTGGGTCCATGTGACTTTGAGATGCTCAGTGCTGACCATTGGTTTCCATCTTGTGGTATTACCCCCCTGGTGTCTGCTCTACAGATGGTGCTTGTGATATTCACCAGTGAACCTGTGGTGATGAGGGTTTTCCTTAAAGCTCTCACCATGTTTTTGTCATCAACTGCTCTCTTTTTTTAACCAACGTGTTTGATTGCTAGCTGTTTTCTTTTTTTTTTAGAACATTCCCAATTGTTTGATTGGCTGTACTCGGTTCTTGTGCAGTGGTTCTGATCAATGTTCATTCTTTTCCCTCATTTTCAAAATGGGTTCTTCCCCCCCTTAAACAACTCTATGGGCTTCATGTAGGTTTTTACTCTTTAATAGCAAATGCAGGCTTTATAGAGCTCAAACCAAGAAAAGGCATCATTCGTTGTTTAATCAATCAATCTGACAGGGAAATAAGAAGCATCTATCATTCAGATTAAAGGTTGTAAGCTGTTCAACATCAATAAATATAAACCTAAAATTTTGTTTTGTTGTTTTATGTGTCTTAAGCGTGGAAGCCTTCACCGTATAGCAAAATCATTAGCCTTGCTGTTCCAAAACTTTTGGTGAGGAGTATTAAACCAATACACTATTTACGTAGTTACTTTTACTTTTTACTCTTTGTACTTTTTGGTCGCAGAAATTAATTGTCACACTAAAACACCCTTTAATTGTTTCCAGTCATGTCCAACTCAACCTGCTGAAATGTTAATCAGTGACATATTGTCGTGTTGTTCATGTAACTTCATCCACAGTGAGCAGTCCTCATTTTAAAAAACGATAAACCCTACCCCGAGCTGTTCCTCTGTTAAGCTGAAAAAGCCAAGCCATACATGATTAATATTTATAATTAACGTGGGACTCCAGATTTATTTTGTAATGAGCTAGCTTTTGGATTTTAAACCGCTTTCATTATTGTGTTTCCTACATTACTCCCAATCTGTCCACTGAAAGTGGTGCCAGTAGGATTAAGCCCTAGCTTAAAAATCTGTTCCTAGAGAACAAGTCATGCGGTCCAGATCTCTCACATCTTCATCTGTACACTCTGCTCAATCAGATCATCTTCCAATGCTTTAGCTTTCATGCTAATACCAGCAACTCTGCCATCTGCTAGATTTACTAACTAGTTGAGTTCAGCACAACTGCGTCATGGACTATCATTGCGTCCTAGAAATAGGAGTCCAACATCTGCTGCTGTTTGGTTTCTTATTAATATGAAACTGAATATCAGTAGTGAGAAATGAATCACTTGCTTATTTTTGAGATTGCTGAAAACATGTTCGTCCCATTTAACATCATTTTAACTGCTCTCGTGACGTCCGCCTTTCTGATTTGCACGCATTTGACAGACGCCAACTTCCAACCAATGAATTGGTGCCAGAATAGTTTAATATAAGCAAATATATCATGGTTCAGGGTCAAGTTTTTCTTTGCCCAGCTACAAATCTGAAATCAAACCCAAATTTAAAATATCTTTTGCATTAGAACACAAATAGCTCCCAAGTGGTGCAGTGGCAAGGAGTCCTAGATTGATGCGCACCACCATTTGTAACCAGGAGCCAAAGGGAGATAATTGGCTGAGGGATAGCATACGCTTGCTTCTCTGTCACTTAAAGCAGTCACTAGCCAATCATGGGCGTCCTTGAGCTCTGGCATTTAAGGAAACGGATAGTGTTTTTCTCTGAAGTGTGTTACGTCGCCTTTGAATTTGTATGTGCAACAGTTTGAAAACTGCTCAGTTACAAAGAAAGCAGGCTCTTGCCCTCCCTGGTTGGTGGTGGTGGTCATGTAATAAGGAGGTGTACTTGTGGGTGGGAATTTGCTATGGTTACATTTATGGAATTTAGCAGACGGTCTTATCCAGAGTGACTTACAATTAACGTTTTTTTTATACAACTGAGCGATTTGAGGGTTAAGGGCCTTGCTCAGAGGCCCAACAATGGTGGTACTGTGGATTGAACCCCAAAACTTCAGATCAGTGACCCTGAACCACTGAGCCACCTCCATCCCCAACTAAATTAGAGTGGGTGGGTCATTTGGCGGGGGATTGAATTAGTCTATTTCATACATGTTCCTTCCCTGTATTCTTGAGCTCATGGTTGTGAAAGGCAGATGAGCTCAGGAAATGTCATCACCCAAACCCCAAACCACCCTAAATTCTGATTGCTATTGTCAAAAGTAGGCGAATCATTATGCAATAGAATCGGGGAGTTATTCTATTTGTATTTTTTGTTTTATTGTCTTAAATGCGTTATATGCCCACAGGTTGGTGCCATATATGCCTGTTGAACACCACTTTAATTATTTATTTATTCGTTCATTCATTCATTCATTCATTCATTCATTCATTTATTTATTTATTTGAACCAGCTACACGACTCAGAGGAAGCATGTGTTAGCCTTCATCCTCAGCAGGTGCTAGCTGTTGTGTGATACTGGGAGGATGGGTATTGACAGAATTGGGAGAATACCAGGCAAAACGTGACCAGAATGATGATGATAATAATAATAATCCTCATAGTAGACATTCGAATAGATTAATGAAAGAAATCCTGACTTATGATTTTCTTCATTGTCACTTTTTACCTCTCTATCATCCCCCCCCCCCCCTCTCTCTCTCTCTCTCACACAGGCAGGTGCTTTGCATTCCGAGGCGAGCGCGGCAATGATGAGCCAGCCATCGAAATGATTAAAGTGTCGCATCTAAAGTGAGCAAGACCCACAAACACACTTTTCTCATTCCTCCTCAATCCCTCCTGGACGATTGAAAGACTCTGGTGCCGAAATGCTCCCTCCTCAGAGTTGGCTTGTGATTAATGCCTCTCATTTCACTCCTGACATACACGCTGGAGTATTTCAGAGAGAGGGGCAACCTAGACATGATTTTAATCAAGTTCACAACTGACACTGGGGATGGATTCTTCAACCTTTTTGTCATTGTTTGGCACATTTCAATTAGTCACAGAAGGCTTTTCCCGCGTCGTGTCTGTTTCAGTGGAATGTCCCGTGGCTTAGTGACAGGAATGAAGTGTTTATCCTGCAGTAATTGATCCAGATAGAATTTCTGTAATAAATGAGGGCAGAACTTAGATCTGGTTCTGGAATACCATATAAGGATACTAATATAGAGCTCATAAAGATCAGCCCCTCCCGGTTTGTTAGATTAGATGTCATCTCGGGATCAGGGAACAATAAATATAGTGTGACGGCATTGATGCAGAAGCCTCGGAGTGTTTATTTTTTCTGAATGTAATTTATCTCCTGTGAATTTCTCCGAACTTATTTTTATTAGTGTTTCACTTTTCAACTGAGTAAAAAAAAAAGTCTGACGCTGTATCCATAAACTCCTTCAACAAGTTCGTTCTTATGAAATCTTGTTCAATAGCTCATTATTTAAAAATAAATAGATATTAGCTTCATCTGCATGAAGAGTTTGTAAAGGAAAACAAAAAGGGGCGTGTCACTAGAAAAATGAGTCCCGTGTAGGAAACGAGATGAATTGAGAGTGCAGTAAGAGAATATATTGAATTTAATGTGTGAAATCTATTTCTTTTTACACATTAAAATTCATTTATTTAATCCTATTAGGGTCACAGGGAAGCTGAAGCCTATCTCAGCCAACTCTGGGATATTTTATGGTACACTCTGAACAGCTAGAAGGTCCATCGCAGGCTAACACACACACAATCATTTACATTCACAATCACACCTAGGGGCAATTTGCAACAGCCAGTTAGTCTCATGTGCATGGACTAGCATTTGGACTGTACGAGGAAACAGAAGTACCCAGAGGAAACCCATGCAAGCACAGGGAAAACATGCAAACTCCACACAAAAGCGCCCTCGCTGAGCTTGGGGCTCGAACTCAAGACCTTCTGGCTGTGAGGTGAATTGTGCCGTCCACATTAAAGTACTTGAAAATACTTAATGTTCTATTGTGATGATATCGCCATTGTGAATATTATTATTATTAATAATAATAATAATAGTATTTATTACATTAACATTCAATTATTTCTTTGGATTGGTTGCACCAAAGTTAACAACTGACCCCTTGTTTCAGAGATAATTGTGAAATTAGAATAACCAACTTTTCAGGCTGTGTTGTGCACAGTGATATTTTGCTGGACCGACTTTAGACGTATTTACAGCGCGTTATCACTATAGAATTTGTTCCGGTTGAGGCTCAGCAACATCATATGGCAATAGCATAAAGTCAGCTGATGAGCTGAATGTACTGAATGACCAGGTTATCCCATCAATTGACTTTTTCTTCCCTGATGGCACCTAAACAAAATTAGGACTTAAATCCACCACAGAGTCCTGATCTTAACCCTACTGAATGTCTCTGGGATGTGCTGGAGAAGACACAGGTTAATTTTTTCTGTCAATTCAAGCTGTCAGAGGATGGATGGTAATACATGTCGGGCGGTTGCTTATGTTTGTTGAAACAATGCCATGGTTATTATATGCTGTAATCAAGGCTAAAGGAGGTACAACTAGATATTAGTGTGTGTGAGACTCTTTTTATCTCGATAGCCTGTTCACCTAGCATTTGATTCATTTGTTATCGTTCAGATAATACGCACAAATGTCATAATAAGTAAAAATCCTGATCTACATGCTTCGGTCCTTATACCTTTTATTGATATCTACAACTTTTCTATATAAAATCCATTCATTTTGTCTTGTGTTCATCTAAGGAATGGAAAACCAGACAGTTTAGTGTGTGTGTGTGTGTTTGCTTCATAACATCTATATATAAGCTGTCTGTTTAAAAGTCCTCACAAAGCAGTGTGTGAGTAAGGACCTCATAAAGTGTTAAATACAGGACTATTTGTTAAACTGAACACACTCTTTGTATGTGTCTTTGTGTGCGTGTGTGTGTGTGTGTCACTGTGTGTGTGTGTGTGTGTGTCATTGTGTGGGCTGGTTTCTAGGCAGTATCTGGTGGTTGTGTTCAAAGACAAACCTCTGGAACTCTGGGATGTGCGCACAGGAACCCTGCTGCGTGAGATGGCCAAGAACTTCCCCTCAGTTACTGCACTGGTAATGTGTGTGTGTGTGTGTGTGTGTGTGTGTGTGTGTGTGTGTGTGTGTGTGTGTGTGTGTGTGTGTGTGTGT
>JAOUQZ010000039.1:6508218-6522183 GCA_028564935.1 Neosilurus hyrtlii
TATCTATATATATATATATATATATATATATATATATATATATATATATATCTATATATATATATATATGTTTCTCTCATTACAGAGATTCCAGTTAGAAAGGGTTCATCTGCAGGAGGTGAAGAGGTCCAGCTATGAACACACGAAAAAATGTGCTGATCAACTGCTTCTCTTGGGACAGGTTAACTCAAACTACATCACACCATTTTATATTACTACAGAGTCATAAACAAGAGCACTCAGAGAGCGCTAACCTCTGCCAAGGTCAGCTTCTAAAGGAGGCTTCCTTGCCCAAAGCGGCACCTCTGCGTTTGTGTGTGTGTGCTCACTTGGATGGGTTAAATGCAGAGGCAATCATTTCCCTTGCAGGATTAATAAACAGTGAGCACACACATTGGGGCGCCTGGAGAGCAGTTGGGAGTTAGGTGCCTTGCTCAAGGGCACCTCAGCCATGACGGTGGAGGAAGGGAAGGTGCAGCTCACTCCCCCCGCCTCCACACATTTTTCGTGCTGGTTCGGGAATCAAACCAGCAACCTTTCAGTCCCAAACCTGCTTCTCTAACCATTAGGCTACGGCTGCCCCAAATGTATGATTTTTGTGGGACCTAGGGAAGTCCATGTGGATACTTTTTCTCAGGTTAATGTGTGCTGCAGTTAACTAAAGTATTGTTTAATGTGTTCAGCACTTGGGAAAGGTTAAGGCGACCAATTTCCTTTAATCTATTCAAGAAAGACTTAACACACACACACACACACACAGGCACAAAATAATACGTCTTTCACTTGGCAGACGGACCGGGCGGTGCAGCTACTGCTGGAGACGAGTGCCGAGAACCCAAGCTACTACTGCGACTCTCTTAAAGCCTGCCTTGTGACAACTATTCCCTCTTCTGGCCCTTCTCAAAGCACCATTAAACTCGTTGCCACCAATATGATCGCCAGTGGAAAGCTAGCAGGTACAGCTCTGTTTGAAAGAATGCAATGCACTGATGTAAATTCTTAATTCGGACACATTCGTTAAACCTGACATTGCTAGGTTTTGCATAGACAGAACTCATTCATTCAGCTGTAGTAACTGCCTGATCAGGACAATGGCGGTGGGAATTCAGCTACTAGTTTTTTAGCTCCTGCTTCAAGCTATAGAATTGGGTTCCAAACTTTTATTTAGCTCCTGCCCATCGGGAGCAAAAGGAATGGGTTCCATCTGTCCGTCGCACTTCAGTTTCCGGATGTTTACTTGCCGTTCATGCTGGTTCATTACTATGAGTGCTAGGATGAGTTTGTGTGTGAGTGACCTTGACCTACTTTTTATTAGGGTTCCAGATATTTACTTGGCGTGTGATGAAGCTGGGGCTTTCAAACTTGCTATGCTTGTTTTATATTGGCATATTATGAAATGGTCCTTTTGGCAGGAGCATCTGGACCACTGTGGACTATTTTTATATCTATAAATTAATAAATTTGATATTTAGTTTTGCATTTATTGCTGCCTAGCCATTTATGATTGTATGTAACCACCAAGTAATGAATAAACTAAACTAAACATACAAAACCAAATGCACTATGATACTGTCTGTTATTTCTATTACGTGCCTAAAATAGATTTTTAAAACGTTTAAAATTTATGAAAAATATTAGCTAACCCCCGACACAACTATTCAGAAGGCCACATGGAATTTGAATTTGATTACAGCCTCCTAAATATTCCTAACAAATTCCTTATTATATAATTTATAATACAAATTTCCAACCTTTTTTAGACCTAGATAGCATGTTGATACACAAAACGCAAGGCTTGCATAGTAAGAATTTGTGGCAAGCACCCAGTGTACACCCAGGATATAAAAAAGTGAAGTAATCAGCAGCAAACCAATCACAGGACAAGGACAGAAACTAGACAGATCAGACAACTCTCTATAATATCATAATTAATGTCAGAGTTTTTGAAAGAGTGTCACCACAGGAATAAAGGTCATTAGTTTACACCTTATTAATTTAACTCATCAGCTATTTAAGAAATCTTACACCTGTAGATTCCAACAATGTTCTATGTCTTCGAGCATGCTCAGTTCGCTGTTTCTCTCTGGTTTAAGACTGGATATGTCAGTTGGTGTCACTCCTTTTGGAAGAATTCACGCTCAAGAAATTGAGACCGGTATCCCCTGACAGTCTGCACCTGCACAGAAAATAGGCTGCCTATCAAAATATATATGTGTGTTTAGCATCGCTCAAGACCTGATATCACCCAATCAATAATTACAGCAAGTCTTACCTCTTTCAAAAACACACACACACAAATATTGTTGTCAAGGCATCCACAGCACTGTTGTTGGTAATTGATCTTTTTTTTTATTTATTTAAATTTTTGATTATACTATTGTCTTTTTGTGCATTCACTCAAGTTTTGTCTCTGTGCAGAGGGCGTGCAGCTGCTTTGTTTGATTGACAAGGCAGCAGACGCCTGTCGTTATCTGCAGACGTACGGCGAGTGGAACCGCGCCGCCTGGCTGGCAAAGGTATTCTCTACAGACTATATATATAAAAAGAAAAGTTAAGGTGCACAAAGAGTCAAGCTGAATGGGTTTGTTGAAAATTTTATACTGTGATATAAATAGAACCCACACACATGCTGTCAAAATGCCACACACACACACACATAGTACCAACCAACCAGCCAACAAACACACATTGCATATCAATGCTGTGGTAATTTTGTCATCAAGTGTGCCTCAGGCTGTGACCTGCTGGTACGTATCCCGCTGCCAAGATGCTGTGAAATTCTGCTTTGCGTGATTTCTGTTCATAATGTTCTTCCTTACTGCGATCTCTTTCTTCTATTCATAACATTTGTAATTGATATTTCCAATACAAAGCTAACATGCGCAAATTCCAGGAAGGATAGGAAGGAAAAAGATGATTTTTTCCCCCATTCTTCACAACTGGTGCTTTGTTGACAGAGATAAAGGGCAACAATATGTCGCTCTAATCCAGCATTGACCGACTCATTTTCACTGAGGGCGACATTAATAAATTTAAAGGTGATGGAGAGCCAAATAATCACCGAACGTGTATTCTAAAAGGGCACAGGACCATTGATTCGTTTAGGCATTTGTCCTCTTTTCCTTTCTGACAACGATCAATGGCGACAAGCTAGCATGTAATCTTTCTTGAGTCAGGAATGACTAGCTGTCTACTTGAAATTGGCTGCCTCCATCTAGTGGAAGGATGATGAATTAGGTTTCATGGTAATGGTTGATGCAAAGAATGTACGGTAATCATACGGTAAAGCTCTTGCGGGCCAAATAAAATGAGTTGGAGGGCGGATTTGCCCCGCAGGCCTTGAGTTTGACACCTGTGTGCTACAATATAGGTGTGCAGTTGAGATATAGTGAATGTAAAGGTAATTTAACTTCACTTTCCTGCTCATGAAATGTTCCAGTGACCTGCGTGTGACGGAGGGGTCATCCTGGAAAGATGATGTCTGTGTTGCTGTTGTGATTGTTTGGGGTCTGATTCCGGAAAACATGGCTTACCCTAATGATTTGATTAAATGTTTACCTAAAGTGTCGATATGATGTGTAACTTAATTTTAGTTTTTTCAGAAATCACTCAGCAGTATTGCATTGTTTGCTGGAAAACAACGCAGTCTGTGTGAGAATCTTTTTTGTGACCCGTGACACAGAGCTAACAGATATCTGTTGACGCTCCATTAACCCCCATTGAAGAAGTATGCTCAACACGTCTCCTCTTTTGGACTAGTACGAGTCTTTAACTTTTAACTCCCAGACCTACAGCTTCACTGGGAATGGATGGAGTGCAGGCGGCAGCACTTTGCACAGAAATAAACCATCTTGATGTTTATTGAACAATCCATTTTTCTTTGACCTGCCTGGACGCACAGCTTGTAACCGATTGCCAACGAGTAAATCGGGAATGAACTCGTCTGATATCCAGTTGCCCATTTGCCTGGAGCTTGCAATTGGGGTATCAAGGTTGCAGATAAATAATAAGCATATTGGCGGATTTGATTATTTGCAACAAGCTAAATAGCTGTCACTTCATCCCTCAGCTAGAAGTGTTGCTAATGTTTGGCAGGAAATAGCAGGCAATGCTGTTGTTGATTTGGAAATGTATTTCAATGGTCTTTTTTTTTTTTTTTTATGGAATCGGTCCATCTCAAGACTCTTTGGGGGGATCCTTGAATGACGGTCCTGCCACTAGAACTGAGTGGTCTCTAGAGGGCCTTCTTAGCGTTGTCATCTGTGCCTCCTGCACACCTTGCCACATGGCTGAGCACTACGTTTTTGCATTGCCCTCCCAATGTCTGGCTCGGATCGTAATCTTTTTCAGATCCTGCTTGGAACAGAGTGGTGGGCGGCCTACGGATCTCGTCCCCATGGACAACTCCCCGCATTTAAACAATGCTCATTTTCATGAGGAGAGGAAATTTAAATAAGGGCAAGCCAACAGCCCGCATTTTAATTCAGAAGTTAGGGAGCAAAAATGGTCCTGAATGGAAAGTTGTGCTTTCGTTAGTTTAGTATTCAGCAGCTGCCACCTTCTGGAAGTGAAACTGCAAAAACGAGCCACCAGTTTAAAACCTCCTCAGCACTGACTTCAGCCAATGAGGGAAGCATCAACAGAGTTAAAGAAGCCGTATCACAATTATCATCCAAATTCTCTTGACCAAAATCATGTAAATATGCAACGAATGTCCAGACGAATGGCCTTCTTTGATTACCCCTCCAATGTTATTTAGACCATTTTCTTTAAACAACCATCACGCTGCCCCTTGAAGGAGAAAGAGAACTTTGTTGTACCTGTGGTAGTTATTTTGATAGATTTTTACCTTTTGTGTGAGCTACACGGAAGGTACTGTGACGCAGATTTTCGAAATTTTGGAAATTATGTTTGTCTGCCGCTGTCCACGAGTGAGCGCACAGTCCTAGCGTGAGCTATATATTGTTCATGTTATTATTACTCGACATTTGAGAGCTTATAGAAATTGTACTAAAGTAAAGTAATATTACAATAGAAATTACATTTACATAGATGGGAACTTTCCAATAGGTTCAACATCGGGTTTTAATTAGATAATTAATTAATTAGATAATCATCTTTAATTTAGATAAGTATCCGTGTGAACGGTTGCCCATAACACGCAAACGGTCAGTGAGTGCGCAAGTGCATTTCACCAGTTTTTTATTTTTTGCACCTATAATAATAATAATAAAATGGCGGCTTAGTGGTTAGAAAGTCCAGCTCACAGCAAGAAGGTCCTGGATCCGAGCCCCACGCTTGGCTGTTGAGGTTGTGTTGAGGTTGAATGTTCTCTCCTTGTTTGCGTGGGTACACCGGTTTCCTCCTCCTGCAGTCCAAAAACATGCACATTAGGCAAAATGGCTGTTCCAAATTGTCCCTAGATGTGAGTGTGTATAGTTAAGTGTGTGATAGCTCTGGTCTGGCAAGCTGTTCAGGCCTTCACCAGTTGTTGGGCCCAGCCTCAACACAACCATAGTAAGATTAAGCGGTTCGGCAAGCGAGTGAGTGAATAATAAAAATAATAATAAAAGGCACCACGGATGATGAACAAGGTCAAGAATTGATTGTAAATGTTAGCAGGTTGTTAGGTGTCACGTTTTTTTTTTTTTTTTTTTTTTTTTAATGCAAAGTAGGAGTTCGGGTCAGGTCACGTTTTCTTTTTTCTATTTGTTCTTTTTTATTTTTTACTAAATAGCCTGAGGATGTCCTGTTCTTTTGTGAGGAGGGCACAGAATGCAAGGCATTTAGTCCTATTGAGAATTGTGTGCTATGATTTCAACCTTGCTTTGAGCTCATTTAGCGCCGAGATTGGATTGTACCTTTTCGACGGTTTTCTCTTTGTAGATGGGAACAGTAGAAAAGGCCTTCAAAGCATGTATGTGTTCCGCATCAATTGCTTCAAGGCATTATTTTCTAATGTAAATCACTGTCTGCTTCTGACATTTGGATTTATTTTGGGAGAGAAAAACAAGCTCAATGATCGACATTAACTGATGTTTACACATCTCTTACTACACATTGCAGCAGTTTTTCAAAGAATACCACACAGTAGCAATATAATTACATACGAATAGCAATATTTATATCTTGTAGCTCAATAAATCAATAGGAAAATTCAAGTACAGATCACTAATCCAGCAACGCTACGTAAGTGGAACACACTGGGCTCATAGTGCCATTTCTGTTATGAAGAATCATCCATTTCTTCTTGCATTCCTAGTTAAGGATCTCTCAAAACTCAGGTCTTGTGCCTGTGCAGCACACTTCAGGTTTATGCTTCTGAAAGCCCACTGTTTAAATCTAGAGCTGAATCAGAGAGAGTGCCTAAATCATGTTGCCATGCTTTCGAGAGCTTGAGTTAACTGCCCTCATTCTGTTTATACTTGAATTTGCAACCCACTGTAACTTGGGACTCGGCTCCTGATAAGTGGTGCTGTCAGCAGACTCATTTACAAATCGCTCCATCAGAGCCCCAACAGGTCACCACCAGCCTCCCGGCTTAAAATCACAAAATAGAGTCTGTATTCGGATGAAATATTTTTATGTAACGGAATATGATTCATAACACTCCACACGTAGCTAGTTGACAGACAGTCTGAAATAATTACCTACGCGCTAGGTTTGTTTGTTCCTGTCTGTCAGGTCTCTACAGAAAGCGGTGATTTTTGGAGGGGTGTGCACTTGAGTCTGGCCCACTTGGCACTCCATTAGATTTTTGGAGATGATTTATGATCCAGGAATTTTTAAAGGATTCTTTAACATCCTGAGTGTGGAGGATTTTTTGAAAGATGAGGAAGTGTAGTATTACAGCAGGCCCATCTGTGTACGTTCTTGTTTTTTAAGATTTTTTTTTTTTTAATCATTATTATGTAATTAAAATTTGCAAACATCAGCAAGCTGATGTCAGAGACTGGAAGGCAATCATGCAAAACGGCTATAAATAGTAATTTGCACTTAATCTGGCAATCCTCGCCTCTGAAGCTAAGAATGTTGGGAAGAATGTTTCATCTATTGATATTTTTGTTGAATAAATTATTTAAAAATCTGATTATCTCTTAAGATAATGTTTGAATAGAAATAGGCATCATATGGGCGTGCGTAAATGAGTCCATCACTCGCTGTCTCTTTCTCAGGTGCGCCTGAACCCGACTGAAGCCTCGGACGTGCTGAAGCGCTGGGCTGAGTACCTCTGCTCTCCTCAGGTCAATCAGAAGTCCAAAGCTATCCTGGTGCTTCTCTCGCTGGGCTGCTTCCAGAAAGTGGCCGAGATGCTCCACAGGTCTGCAGAACATTCACATTTATTCATTTAGATGCTTTGCAGAGTACAGTCCGAGCATCCGACTACGCCCACGCTTGCACCAGTTACCCAGCACCAACCAGATGATGCATGTTTATAAGTCCAGGAAGTAATAGTGGGTGTTGGGATAACATGCCTTAGTATCATGTCAAGGAAGAACAGATGAATTCGAGCTACTGGAGATTGACGGGTTTATTGACTAGTCCTCTCAGTCGAAAATACACCACTCTCTCTTTCAGTCTCCCTCTTTCTCTTTCCAGGAATATTTAGTCATTTTAATGGTCCTTATCATTATGATGAATAATTGTAGGATTGTATTTCCTACAGTCTGGGCTTAGTCCTCTCTTTTTTACTATGATTATAAAGGAGAATGTGTTTACATTTTATATCTATTTAACTGACGCTTTTATCCAAAGTGATTTTTAACAGTTGATAAAGGATATAACTGAGCAGACGAGCTTTAAAAATTTCCCTTGACCAATCTTCGAATGGTTGGAGATTCTTGAATTCTGCAGTTAATGTTGGAACCACTGAGCCACTACATTCTTACAGCACCTGTTTTGTTAGTTTGAAAAAAAAAGTATATGAGTCCCAATATTATCTGTTAATGGAAGAAAATATGATACAAAATATTTGTACTGTTAATATTCGCCTGCAATTTTTTCCTCCTGATATTCAGCATCAGTACAAAATATCGGTATGGTACTGTGCTAGAATTTTTGTGACTAGTATCTGTAACCTGGACACTTTTACCGAGTTTGTGTACAACTTATATTGGCTTGAACCTTTTAAAACTCACTAATCAATAATGTGATTGTTGTAATTTAAAAAAAATAATAAATAATGTATGTACATTTACAAAAGATTATATGCAACATCATCGAGGAAAACTGCTCAGTTTCACACAATCTAAGGGAAAATTTCATTGTATAACAAAAAAATAACTATAGATAGTAGTAGGATCTATAGAAATACTAATTAAAAAGGTCATTTCGTGTGACAGATGCCAAGTCATGTGACCCATGGACACAAAATTGTAGAGTGTTATTCAGAGAATGACCCTATACCATGCCACAAAATTTTCGCTGCAGGGTTTTGGTTTTATGGCCAAAATAATAACAATAATATACAGAGTAAAAACAAAGGGTACTAAAATCATAAGAAGCCACGCTTTTAAAAGAACTGAATGCGATATTTTATCCCTGCCCCCATCATTATAGTTAACAGAATTTGTTTTCTAGTGCCACTGAAGTTTAACTCCCTTCACAAATCAGCCTTGCCACCGAGAAGGCATAATGAATGCAATGGAGCGGCGTTTCCATGAAGATAACTCCAGTGCGAGTCCCACGTGCAGTTGTCGGCTCACAGCTTCTCGCTGGATGCGTGCAGTAGCAATTACCATGACTGTGTTTAAGGCACATGATGTGGTGTTCAACATGTAGAGAAATGTAACCGTAGCCTTCCTTATTCAAGAGTACACAATGTATTATATCATCCAATTTAAAACAACCTCAATATGCTGTAATGCTAGTGAACAATTGAAGTTAATGACGTTGTCAGTTTTATTTAACAAGCCTCGGAAAGCTAACCAGTATCTGTCTCTCTTTTTTATGTTCCCTTGTTAGTATGAGGTATTTTGACCGGGCGGCGCTATTCATCGAAGCCTGTCTGAAATACGGTGTGATGGAGGCCAACGACACGACTAATATCCTTCCCAGGTCTTCTTTACAAAGGTTGTTGATTTAAACATGAGTACTGAATGTTGACTAACGATAATGTTTCCAGCCACCGATTGTAATTATGAGACCCGCAAGAAGCCTCGGAACACAGTTTCTTTGTTCTAAATGAGTCCGTCGTTACAATCCAGCCTATTGTACTGTATGCAAGAGAAAATGTGCTACCGCAATTATGTGTTCCTGTTGGCTTCATAGTGTTTTTTTTTCTTTTCTTTCACACTCGGGACAAAAAACGTCAAGGTTATTCGCTTGGGAATGACACTATGAATTTATGCTTATAAATGGGTGCATTATAAAATCATTTCAAAAGTGTTATGTTCAGTGCCTTAGTATTTACAATGCCAAAGAACACTTACATGTACAGGGTAGAACTGACAGGGCAATTTGACCAGGGTTGGGAGGGGGGTGTTTTAAATTGCTCCTTTCAATGTTTCTTTGTCATAAATGTTCATTCTCACCAGTTTAAACATATACTTTAGTATCAAGGTGCATCATGGTACACATACCCACAGAGTACACATCGTCCCTCCCCCCAAACATGTTTTTCAAATGGTTCCTTAATGCTTTGGCCATTTACATAAGCTAATAGGAGCATCGTTTACCTCCTACGCCACCCTCCTTCGCTCCGTGGGATTGAGAGGAGGAGCTACGCTGTGGGCCTCGAAGGCTGGAGGAGCAGGAGAGGAGCTCCTAGAGCAGTTGTTTCAGAACGAAGGATCGGGATCAGATGTCACACCGGTAGACGAGGTGGGGGAGAAGAAGAGCAGCCCAAGCACTGAATAGAGAAGGAGAGAGAAAAGAGTAGGATTTCAGATTGGGCGTGAGAGAGAATGCTATCATGCTAACGCACATACAGTAATTCTGCACTCTGTGTTATTTTTTGGAGGTTTTTTCACCCTTTTTATATTTAGTGGTCATGTGGTCCACTGCCTTGTCACACTCACACACATACATACACACACACACACATGCAGAGACAGTGGAAACCATTTGTTAATGGTTTCATCAAAAACAGTAACCAAACATGTAGTGCTGCTTCAAACATTCCAAATGGGTCTCTCTCTCTCTCTCTCTCTCTCTCTCTCTCTCTCTCTCTCTCTCTCTCTCTCTCTCTCTGTCTTTCTCTCTCTCTCTCTCTCTCTCTCTCTCTCTCTCTCTCTCTCTCTCTCTCTCTCTCTCTCTCTCTCTCTCTCTCTCTCGCACTTTTTATTTTGACCAAACAACTTACTTGAAGTGAAACTCTGTTGTACATGAAGAATTATATGGAATGTATGGAGGGTGCAGGGTCTTTATTCCTCTTGTACCACAGTGATTTGCCAATGATTGCAATTTCTCTTTACTAAAGAACATGTCAAACCACAGGTTTTAATCATTTATTAGTACCTTTGATTTCATGGAACATCCACAACACCCCCAGTGAGTTCCTGTTACCACTTATTTTGTAGTAGGTATGTCAAGCTCACTCTCTTTGCAGCACTTTTTTTTCACTCTGGGTGTTAATAAGACAAGAAAACATGGCTGAAAAACGATAAATAAGCATCTCTGTAGCTTTTCTTATATATATATATATTTCATAGTTCATGTATTATTACCCTTTGACTGTGTGGGTAATCCACTGTACCAATCCCTGTGAATGAGCTGTAACTATAGAAACAATAAACATGTATTAGAAGGAGCGTATTGTTTATTAATTGATCATTTATCATAAAATGAATCAACACACGCTGTTTCAGCCATGCGTTATTATACAGTATATAACAATAATTTACCAAAGGTGAGGTGGATATCGCTGAATAGTCCCCAAGTCAGAACTATTCAGCAGAAAGGGGCTATTCAGTGAAATCCACCAAGCCTGAGGCGAATAATTGTTATAGTATATACTACACGCCTATATAAGTAAAGGAAACTAAAAGTAGATATTTTTTTCTTCATTATCCTGAGTTTGCAGGGTGGATATTGATTGTTATTGGTCATTCAAAATGTTTTAGCGTTTTTCTCGTTTGAATCTGTGAAAGCCTATAGCACGATTATTGATTATTGCACAATTGACGACACACCAGTGTTCCTCCCTCCTCCCTCTCCTGCCAGAGAAGGCCAGCGAGAAAATGGCTGCCCACTTTCAATCTCTGAAGGAAAAGGAAATTACCGAATTTCTTAATGAGAAAGTCAGTAAAAACTTGAAGAAAGTTACATTATATTCCACCAAAACCCCAAGATTTGGTGACTGTTTAAAGAAGATTTTACACTAAATTTAGAAAGAAAGAAAGACGGAACTCTTTTAAAATATTGTGAATTAATAATTTTTTAAAAAATGATAGAATTTGGCTTTCATATGATAGAAACCAAGCTTGAGATCTATGTAGACAATTCCCCGGCAAAGGTCTTTAGGCCAGATCGAGCCGTAGGCGACTATCAAGACGCCTTCATCTGTTATTGCTGTATAATACAGAGAATTAGTCGATCTCGGAGGCCTCAGTGGATAACATCCCCCTCGATCAAATAATTCTCCATATCATACTACACCTCATTCTATAATTGTATATAATCCTGAGATAATATGCAAATCAGCTTGCACCATCCCCATGCAGTGGATACTAAATAAGTGAATGAAGAGAATAAACAGAGTATTAAAAAGTGAAATGTATTCAGATGTATGGACGACGTCAGATACTGTATAGGAAGAGGGTGACTGGATATAATGGTGGTGGTGGTGGTGGGGGGGGGGGGGGGGGGGGATATAAAAAAAATGAAACATAGTAGATTTTAAATGTAAATAGGAATCTGTAAATCTGCTCCGAATTTCACCCCGTGTGATTATCGCTACATTGTGTTTCAGGGTGTTTATTTTTCTTCTTCTTCTTTAAAGTAGCACACGATTATCAGTGCAGTGTTCGTGCTGTAGTTGTATCGATGTGTGCGGTGTTGAAGTCTATGTTTCTGCAATCCGAGTGAAATGTACCGTCGTGCCATTTCTCACCCCTATTTGTAAATCCAGTTATTCATGAGTGTTCAAGAGTTGGATGAAATGTTTCAACGAGCTTTCAACGTTGTTCTGTGAATAAATATATAACCGCTGTGCTGTTCTTCACCCAGTTCTTTGTATCAATCTTCTGTGGCCCAGAAACATTCTTGTTCTGTCTTTTTTTTTTTTTTCTTTTCTTTTTTTTTTTTAACCAGAGTTCTTTGAATTATATCTGGGAATATTGTAACGATTGATTTGGTGGAATTCTGAAATCGTCTACATGGTGATGTTTCCTTGTAAACAGCGGCACGGTGAATTATTGCATGTAGTCGTGTAGTCTTTGTGATTATGGAATGAATAAATATGTATATATGAAAAAGCCATGGAGTGTTGGTGTGTCGGATTGAATTTCCTGTCCCAAACAGGAGTCTGTGCACCTATTAAAATTCTATTATCTATTAAGGAGGCTGGAAGGTGGGGTAGACCCTGAACAGCTCACCAGACCCAGATTCACACACAGTCAGTGCAGTTTTCAGCACATAATAGATGGAGGGAAATAGATCTGGGGAAAGATGCATTCAATAATATTGATTTTATTAAACATTTTCGGCAAAGAAGTTATTTTAACTGAACAGTCAAATAAATCCACAACTCCCTTCAGTGCTCCTTCAGAAGAATGGGGAGTGGTCACTCGCCCTAAAGCAGAAAAATCGTGCTTAGAGGAAATGCAGATGTGCAGTGAAATTGCTGGAGCACCACATAATGAACACTTTCATGATAAGAACTTTCAAAAAGGTCCAGTCAGTCATGAGTTTATGGTGTTTTCAACAGGGGATAAATACCATCTATTACTCTGCCCAAAAAATAGCGAGGCCACAGCGTCAAGCATCCTATTTTTTTTCTGTAATATTATAGAATACGTATTGAAGTGTGTAGTGTTTCAAATGCAAGAACACACAATAATAATGATATACCTAAATCACTACACTTTAGACAAACTTACACATAATGTGCTACAGTTTACCTTATAACCATACAGGAGAAAGCTTGCTGGAGGAATTAAAGCCAATAACAAAGCGGCGCCACTTCTCCAGGGGTCCTGTAGACTTCCTGCCATGCTTATGTTTAAGTATCCTTCCTACTTTGAAATATCTGGTTTAATTATAATCTCTGCAGAGGTTGCCCAGCTGTTTTGTTCCGCTTTTATGAATTGTGGCTTTGTAAAAACATCATTTAATTGAGTAGCATTAAATTACAGTGGCACGTTGGTGTAGTGGTTGGTGCGTCCGGCTCACAGCAAGAAGGTCCCGGGCTCGGACGTTTCTGTGTGGAGTTTGTCTGCTCTCCCAGTGCTTGCATTGGTTTCCTCCGGATACTTCAGTTCCCACAGTCCGAAGACATTAGGTTAATTGGCTTTTCCAAATTGCCCCTGGTGTGAATGGGAGTGTGAATGGGTGTGTTGGCCCTGCAATGGTCTGACGAGCTGTTCAGGGTATACCTTGCCTTTGCCCAGTGTTGGCTCGGATAGGCACCAGCCTTGTGTGGCCCTAGTAGGATTAAGTGGCTCAGCAGTTGGGTGAATGGATGGATAATTTGATGGACCCCAACCCCGTGCATCCTATTAGTTATTCATCCAAGACTTCGGACCAAAACCAATTAGACCAAAGTCAGTGATATTGTAAGTGTGCATAAACTGATCTGGCCACTAGAGGTCAGTGGTGTAAAACTGTCTTGATTGGAGAAATACACCAATCAACCATAACATTAACACCATCTATCTGGTCTGCAGCTATTGCTGCACAGTATCTCGCAAGCTGGAATGCACTATGTTCTGAATCCTTTCTGTCATATTGAGGGAGTTTTTCCTTGCCACTGTCGCCGCGGGCTTGCTCATTAGGGATGTGTAGGGGTTGTAGAGAAAATGTTTA
>JAOUQZ010000039.1:6530377-6548443 GCA_028564935.1 Neosilurus hyrtlii
ATATATATATATATATATATATATATATATATATATATATATATAAACACATTTTTTATATTTGTGTCACATGACATTATTGTGTCACATAAAAAAGGCTGGAACACCACAACCCACAAGCTCCCCATGTACATGTGTTTATGCATGATACATTTTAGCAGAGCAAATCTGGACAATGTCTCTGGGTTTGAATTTTAGTGAAAGCCTGCGATGTGAATGTAAACATGACTGTTTGGACATTGTATTGTAGGAATTGGCTCGACTTGAGAGGTTCCACCAAAGATAAAGCTCCTTTTTTCCCCTTTGTGTATGTGTGTTTGTGTGTGTGTGTGTGTGTGTGTGTGTGTGTGTGTGTGTGTGTGTGTGTGTGACTGTATTTAGCCTTCTAATCTGTAATGGTTCTGTTCTGTAGGTTAATTGAACCGGGGCCCATCTAGCAAAGCAGATTTAGTAGTGGCTTTCTTAAAGAATCTAATATGAGTACATTGAAATAAACACTGACAGACTGTAATGATTAAGATTTTGTACCAGATGCTTTCTTTAAGGGGGGTGGGGTGGAGGGGTGGTTCATGTAATGTTCATGATTATAAATGAGTTTACCTCCCAAAATGTCTGCACAATGGCCTGAGGTCTGCTTTCTGTTTTCCAGGTTTCACTTTGGAATCATGAATCAAGCATCTTACAGCTTAATATTTTTAAACTAATTGATAAAATAACTGCAGCCACATTACCAGATTTTTTTTTGAAAGAATTGTTGATGGCTTATTCAATACAGTAATTGACTAAATGCTGCCCTCTGCTGCTGTTTCATCCAACACCACCACTGAGATGAAATGTCACTACAGTAATATTGGGTACTGCCATATGAAGTAAACAGGAATAAATCTGCTTTCAGCTTGCAGTGGATAATGGTTTCCTATATTACCCACAATGCCGTTTCACTACCCGCTGCTTGTGGCCTTTAGGCAACTCTTCCGATCCATGAAAGGATTCCTGGTGAAACCACGCAAGCTTATTGTCTCTTATTCACCTGTTTTACATCTTGTTTTGGTTCTACGTCTGTTTACAATAGCAAATACAAGGCCATGTGACCAAGGGAGCAATTTTGCAGGTGCGCGATAAGTTGCCAGTGCAACACGGGTCACGAGTCACGGGAACTTGGAAAGTCCGAGATCTTGCCAAGCGAAATTTAAAAAATTGTAAAAAAAAAAAAAAAGATGGTGATGTTTATTAATACCATTGTGCCCAGTACAGGGATCACTGACACCCGTGTTCAGGAGTAAGCAAATAGCTTTAGAAAGGCTTTCTATTTTATTGCCGTTGATTTAACACGCCTGGGTTCATGCACGTCTGCCTTACAGTAAGAAGGTCCTGGGTTCGAGTCCCAGGGTTGGAGAGTTTGAGTTTGCATGTGTGCTTGTGTGGGTTCCCTCTGGGTACTCTGGTTTCCTCGGACAGCCCAAAAGCATGCACATCAGGCTAACTGGCTTGGCTAAAATTCTCGGATTGATGAATCAGTGATGTATGCTCAGAACTTGCATGTTTATTATATTCAGTGTGTCGCAGCACGTCCTTTTCATGCAGATCACGTTAAGTCCTAGTTTCTTATCTTAACCAAAGAGTTCGTGTATGTTTGTATCGTTGCCTGGAAGGTTATTTCGAAGGAGCATTTCAGTGTTGTGTATTTCGCCACTGTTCCTGCTGACTCGATTCTAAAAGGGAGATAAGAGCAGAGAAAAAAAGTCAATATTTGCTCTTCTCAGGTGTGCCACAGCTGACAACGTGACTAGTAAGAAACGAAAACAAGCTTCAAGTGTTATATAAAAAAAACCCAAAAACCCTGATGTTGTCCTGTAGTAGAAGTGTGCTGTTGGCAGAAATATTGTTTTTCAAAGCCTAGAACCTACTTTCTCTGTATGTGTCTCTACTTGCTATAGGTTTGTAGAACCTGATCCTTCTTCTTGCATCACTTAATAGTCTATTATAGATTTATTTTCCTTTCTTTCTGCCGTTCTTTTTCCAGAAGTGTCTGTCCTTGCTTCCGTGTCACTACAGAGTTAGTTTGTTATCTACTAGTTTGCATCTCAATAGAAAAGCGACTGATGCGAATAGATCAACAATTTTGCAACTAATTTGTCAGTAATTTGCGACTGGTTTGAGAATGTTTGGGGGGCGGGGGGGGGGCTCGACCCGTACATTGGTATTTGTCTGTTCACTTTTTGTTCTCCAACCATTCGATTTTTATTCACGCGTCACAAGCGCAAACAAAATGCGAATAAAATACAAACGATGACAGAATATACGGAATATGGCTGATGCCAGCGACTTTCCGCGTGGGAGTTCTCCAGCTCGTTGTTTTTCCTTGTGAACGGAAAACGAATAGTTTGCGAACAAAACGACGGCTTTGCCACCTTCTCGTGAAATGTGCGGACTGTTTGAAAAGAGTTTGAGACTTATCCGTGTCAGAGCCTCGAGACGTTTGGAATTTATTTGGAACGAGTTCACGAACCAGGCGACCGAAATATGATGCTGCGAATGTCGCGAGACAAATTTGAGAACATTTTGAGAATGAAAAATAGCTATTCACGTCAATTGCTTTGCTATCGCACATCTAGTATATTTTCTAGTATATTAAGTATATTTTATACCCAGAAACATAATGAAAGGAAAATTACAATGAGATTTTTATAGTTGATTTTTTAATGTATTTTAACCATGACAGAGGAAGGTCAGGTGAGCTCCACACACTCCGAGAGTGGAGCATAAATGCTTTGTGACTGCGTGTTTTTAACTCATTCACAGTTTTAGTATATACTACACAGAAACATCAGTTATACCAAAGATTTTTTGTTTATTTTTGCATTTTACCTTTGATAATTATGACACTGCCTGCTCTGAGTAAACAGCATGGAGGTGTAGTGGTTAGCACATCCGCCTCGCAGCAAGAAGGTACTGGGTTTGAGTCCTGGACTCGGTGAGAGTGTTTCCGTCTGGAGTTTTGCATGTTCCCCCGTGCTTGCATGGGTTTCCTTCGGGTACTCCGGTTTCTTCCTACAGTCCAAAAACATGCACATTAGGCTAATTGGCTTTTCCAACTTGCCAGTAGGTGCGACTGTAAATGTGTTGGTTTGGCGAACTGTTCAGGGTGTACCACGCCTTCAACCAGAGTTGGCTAGGAGGGGCTCCAGCCTCCCCGTGACCCTATTATGAGTAAACGCTGAGAAACTAGCATCCCATCCAGGAGGATTTGAACTCCTAGTTGCTTCATGCTACAGAAACCAGGGATAAGCACCGGCATGATGAGCCACTAGGAGTTCAACTCCTCCTGGATGGGGCGCTAGTCCATCGCAGGTTACCTTCCTGGTATTTTTACTGGTACCCATTTATTCTGCTGGGTGGACAGAAGCACACTAGTGATTAAGACCTTACCCAGGGGTCTTAGCACTCTGTATCTAACGGGGCTTTTGATCTCCTGATCATGAGCCCAGCACCTTAACCACCACACCACCAGCCCCTTATTAGTATATATTACACACAAGAGGCACAATCTGATAGGTTCACTATTTGGGTATTAAAAGACATTATACTGAGTGGATAATGCTTGAAATTAAAACGGCGGACAATCCCTCACGGTTTGCCACTATGAAAATTACAAAAAAGGTGTTGCATAAGTATTTATACCTCTTAAAATATTGTAAATATCTAAAGGCAGCCCAAGCTAGGAGTAGAACTGCTGCTGCTCGACGTTGAGAGGAGCCAGTTGAGGTGGCTTAGTCATCTGATTAGAATGCTTCCAATACGCCTCCCTGGTGTGATGTTTCGAGCATATCCGACTCCGGGGTCAACCCAGAACACGCTGGAGGGACTATGGACTATGGCTATGGAAGAGCTGGGGGAGGTGGC
Source organism: Neosilurus hyrtlii (assembly GCA_028564935.1). Lineage (NCBI taxonomy): Eukaryota > Metazoa > Chordata > Actinopteri > Siluriformes > Plotosidae > Neosilurus > Neosilurus hyrtlii. The sequence goes on from JAOUQZ010000039.1 coordinate 6,534,281, forward strand.
TGGGTAGAGGGCTGTCTGGACCTCACTGCTTAGGCTGCTGCCCCCAGGACCCGACCCAGGACCAAGCGTAAGAAAATGATGATGATGATGATCTAAAGTCATACAAGGGTTATTCATTATATGTATAATTTGGCAGACACACACTGCAGTGTCATACTGAGCATGACGTCCTAGATATGAAAGAATGTTGCAAATCAACAAGTCAATCATGCTTTTTCGGGTTATCCAGGGTGGTGTGAACCTCAACGTCCCAGTTTTCGACCTGAATGCATGTGCAGGGTGTTTCTGTTTCAGTATAAGGTAGTAAAAAACAAATGTCCTGCTTAGTACCTGTGAGGATGTTGAGAATTTTTTGGGTAGCAGCTATAACCAGGGACGCATTGCTACACTAAGGAACTGTATGACCGGCGGGAGAGATATAAGTCCCTGCTATCCAGAACAGAATCAAGTTTAGCAATTGACATCATACAGCTTGCTTTATTTATCTGTCTGCTTATATCTTACGTCTAAGCAAACTTTTGTCTGAACTATTAAATCCTCGCCCATCTGACCTGATTAGCAGGTTGGGCAACAGGCAGAGTGACAGCTTCATTAAGATCTCATTAGGACAGGGTGCCTCCGGGTTCTGACCTCATCACATCACATTCATGCTTGGGGAGCAGCTGTGCACCTGGGCTGCGTGAAGCTTGCCACTGCACCACTGGGTTCAAGTTCAGTCTTGGAGAGGTGAGATTCCGCACATTCAGCCCTGCGGCCTTTCCCTGAACGTCTCTCCGAGCCTCCAACTGGAAGACTCTAAACATGTCGAGACTACCTTGAGTATAATGAGTATCTAGATAATGGCTGGATGAAATTTCACTTCTAACTGGGTGACAGCGGGAAAGTTTAAGTATGTTTAACTGTGTATTGTTTTTTTGTTGTTGTTGTTGTTGTTGTTTGTTTCCTGGCACTGTGGGCAGGTCATGAGTTGGCAGCATGAAAATGACAAGCGTCATGAGGAAGGAGAGGCACCATTCTAGACTGTACAATATGTAATGTATGCAAGCTGAGGATATAAGTTGGTTTTTGTCTTTGTGCCACACACTATCTAACCATCTATGTGCATGTCTTTAAACTGTGGGAGGAAACTGGAGTACCCAGAGGAAACCCATGCAAGCATAGGGAGAATCGAACTACTTTAGCACAGCCATCATGAATAAATAAATGAACGAATTCATTCATTCATTCCCTAAAGAATTCACAGGGAGGCTGGAGCCCATCTTAGCCGACTCTGGCCGAGGGCGAGCCAACATACACACAACCATTCACACTTACACCCAGGGGCAATTTGGAATTTTAGGCCAGTTAGCCTAATGTGAATGTAAAAGTCAAGACCAATGCTGCACTATTCCACCTCCAATCCAAAAAATGCCATTTAGAAGCTTTTAGCTACTGCAAGGCTGATCGGTGAGGTTGTGCTTAAAGGTGTGGAGTCTGCCCCTGGCCTGTGACCCTTTCCAGATGTTGATGAATGAGCATGTGGTGTGTTGGGGAGGTTATTGAAACATTTTGGGCTCTGTCCACTCTGTCATACTCAAAAGGCGGAACAGAGGAATACAACTCCCACAGTGTGTGTGTGGGGAGGCATGTTTTTATATCTTTATGGGAGAACAAAATTCACACAAGGATAAGAATATCCCACAGTGCAGCTTGTTTCTATGAAGAAAACGGGGCTTCTTCTTTTTGTTTTTTTAACAAATACTGCAACTGAGGCTAATTAGCAGCAGGAAAAACAACAGTAAAACACAATACTACTACTACAACTACTACTACTACTAATAATAATAATAATAATAATAATAATGATAATAATAATAATAATAATAATAAGTCAGATGTTTTGGAAATGTAGAACGCCTTTCTGAGTTCTCTATACCAGTCTGTCTGCAGCTAGTTGATCCCACATTTCAGCAAGGAGTATCATCACCTACTGATGTCACAGAGGGTGGGGGGTCATGTGACACACTGACGGGACATCGTGGCAAAGGAACTGGTGAGACAGAGGGACCCGGAGTCTGGCCCCTGCTAAGCTGTCTGACCATTACATGGGACATCCCATAATGAGCTCCACAACTGCCCTTACTTTCCGTATAAATGCCATAATTTTGAAATAAACAGCTTTTTGATTTCAGATTTTTGATTGGAAAACAGGCCATGAAGTTAAATCTGAATGTCAAAATGATTAGCTTAGGCATTTTTTTCCCACTTTCCTTTTCTGTCAACACTTGACAGCGATTCGCTAGCATGCAATCTTTCTTGCATCATAAATGACTAGCTGTTTATTTAAAATAGGTTGCTGCCACCTAGTGGAAGAATGATGGTTTACATTTCATGGTAATAGTTGATGCAAAGAATGTATGATAATCATATACATTAAAAGCTCTCGTGGGCCACATAAATGAGTTGGCGAGCCGGGTTTTGCCTGTAGGCCTTGAGCTTGACCCCTGTGCACCACACTAAATATGGTAGATACGGATTATAACTGTAAAGCATTCCTTTAAGGTAACAAGTCACATATCTGGGGAATACTTGAACCATATTATTCCTTCAGTCTGATAATCCAGACCCAGATGTGTCCTCCACCATGATGAGAGTTTGACACCACACCACACAAAGCTAGTCCTAACACTTCCACTATTCCCTCAAACACTGAATTCAGAGCATGAGAGAAACGGTTAGACAACTAATAGGAAAGAAGGGCTTAACGAGGGAAGGCTAGATTTGGGAAGAAAGCAAATGTATATTGATGTAAAGGCTATTAACTGACATATCCAAGGACCTTGGAGTGCACTATATGAGTTTGTGACACATTCATGACTCATTTAATGATTAACAGTGACATAGAGAGACCATCAAGCCCACTTTCGGTTATTACTCTTACTAAGCCATATATACATAGATAGAGGAAGGAGGCATCACTGAATTGTGTCAGAGCTGCCGTGCTTTATTTACAACCAATCTGTTTCCCATGACGGGAACGTTTTGCGTCATGTCACCTCTGTTTCATGTCTCCTCGATTGTCGTGAACACTGTTGACACCGGGAGATGATACACAGGACAGCGCCATCCTGATGCACCATGAAGAGAGCATTATCAGCTTCCTCTTTACAAATAATTTTGTTTTTCGACCGCCAAACCTGTATCATCTTCTATCCCCTCTGGCCTTTGTGTTTTTGGCACTCACTCTTTTTGGCAAGGCGTTTTCAGGAAATCTCTGGAATGCACTTCTAAATATCCGAGTCTGCCAAAGTACAGTATTTCTGAGAAGTCAGTGTAAAGTGGTGAAAGTGTAACATCCGGTTATAAACAAGAAATCATTTACAGTATGACTTTCAACATGTTAAATGTGTTTCCCTGTTTCCCTATCTATGATAGGACTATTAATGTATGAGAAAGACATGGCACTCTGGCTGTTTAATATGTAAACGCTGGCCAGCTTATGAGAATATAGTATAACAATAATTTACTGAAGGCAAGTCCTCAAGATAGAATTTTTTCATCACTAATGAAATTCATCACTAATGGTAAAAAAAAAAGCCTTGAGAGGAATCCATCCTCATTTGGGTGACACTGGTACTGCTACCTGCTACAATATTTCATTTCATGGAGCCCATCCCAGCCGACTGTGGGTGAAGATGGGATACACCCTGAACAGCTCACCAGCAGGAAACATTACTGTTCGAACTTTATATTACTAGACAGTGTTAAGCAAAAATCTAGTCAAAAATTTGGAGAAATTGTTTTTTTTGTGTGTTAAATGGAGTTATAGGTCTTTCTACAGCCTATAATGTAGGTTAACTATAGTAGGTCAACATGGTTTCAGCAGTATGTTGAAGGCTCTTCATCCTTTATGAAAAAACAACAACAACAATAACAATAGTACTTGAAGGACTTACGAGGTTTTGGCTAATCAGTCAAATTCTGTCTAAGTAATGGATTTCCTTCGTGTTGCCAGATGTTCCTGTTTTACCCTCTCTGACATCTGGAAGAAAAGTGTCATGGAATCGCGTGTTATTTTATTTTATTTTATTTTATTTTATTTTATTTGTTTGTTTATTTGACTGACTGTTGACCAACGTCTTGCAGATTTCCAGGAAAGAAACAAGAACGAAGAGTAGGAGAGTTGAGTCAAATGGGATTGTCAAGCTGCTTAATAAATCACCGAAACTCTGCTTAAATGCTAATTACCTCCCATTTCACTTGACTGATAATGACTTTTTTTTTTTTGCTTTTCAAACAGCACGTAAAGTAAAAGCTCGACTCCTGCCGAAACCCTTGAGATTTGATAAAGGGTTGTGGGTGTGTAAATACACCTAGAAGCCTTTTGGCAAATGGCTATGAGCGTTAATGGCTTCCAGAAGGCATCAGACCAACAGCAAGATATTTTAGAAGGAATACAAAGAGTGGAAAGTGAGTGAGTGAGTGAGTGAGCGAGAGAGAAAGAAAGAAAAAAAATGGATACCACAATATCCCTCAGTATTTTTTCCTTTTTTATGGTGGTTCCTGCCCGTAAATCTTGTTGCTCGCCAGATATGTAAAAGCACAGAACCAAAAAGAATGAGTAAAACTGTGGGAAAGAAATACACACAAGCATAACTGATAGCAACCAGTAAACACTAGAACAAACCATGCAATATGCCCTCGATCACACCAGACGAATCAGACGACAATGTCGATGAGTCAGACCCTTGCATTTTGGTGTTAGAATTTTCTAAACGGTATAACTTGTGCACACACTGCCACTCTAGATGCAAATCCTTTGAAGGATAGTACTGCTTTCTGTAGAGAATAGCGGAGTGTGCCACTTCCTGTGCCGTGACCCGCTGCTCTGTTTCCAAACACAGCTCCTCTGGGATGTGGCACGTTAATGAGGGCCGGCTAAGATTAAGACTGCGGAGGCATTGAGGGGTTAAGCCGCAGTCTTATGGCGAGGGGAGCTCCGTGACCTCTTTGATCTCAAGGGGGCCCTTCACCACGTCCAGAGAAAGCTGTGCGCTGCGTTGCAAAGCCACATAATCTTTTTAGGGCTCAGCTTCGCATTCCTCTGATTGTTTTTCGGGAAAGGGGGGGGGGGGGGATGGCAGGGGTTGAACGAGGGACCTCACTTCCCTCTCTATTGGGGAAGCGAGGGGGAGCTGCATAATGGAAAACAGCCTCCCTTGCACTCTTATTCACGTCCACTTCTGCTTGGGGTTTTATGAGTGCCCGAGAGGACTTGAGCCACGAGAGGACTTGAACCACTTGGACTCAAGTAGTTGAATGTGCAGAGGGATTAAGTCACTGTAAAAAAAAAGAGAGAAAAAAGAGAGAGAGAGAGAGAGGACATACCATAATAATAAATAAATTCAAAAGTAAGCAAATATCTATCTTTCTTAAACAAATCGAGTGGCAAGGTTGTCCCACTGTTGCCTCCATGGTTCAGGGATCGTACCTCATGGCCAGCTTTGTAGGGGTTTCCTCCAGCTACATGGGTTTCCTCCCACAGTTCACAGCACATTTAGATCAACTAAAGAATTATCACAAATTCAATTTAAAAAAAATCATTGACTTTATCCCAATCTCTCTTTCTCTCTCTTTCTCTCTCTCTCACACACACACACATTCACATCAGTGACGCTAACACCTGCTATCATTCCTACGTCTCCATCTTTCTCTCCTTCCTGTTTCTTTCTCTCACTGAGGGACCCTTGAGAGTCTAAAATATGCTTGGCCGTATTGCGGGCCCCTTTGTCTTCCTTCATTCCTTGCTCTCCACGTTTTTCTGACTCACCCACTCACCTCTCATTCTTTTGTCCTGCCATGTTTGCTGTAGCTGTGTAAATGGTGCTGCTATGAAGGGGCCAAAGCAGACCCCTGATAAAGCAGGCACTGGGTAGCTGCGGGGCCCCAGACAGCACAAACATGACGCCACTGAGTAAACTCTGCACGCGGCCCCTCCTAACACTGCACTGTTTTTACGGCTCGAGTCGGACAGGGTTCATATTTGCAGAAGGGGGGTGAGGTGGAGGTGACGCGGTTCATATGCTCGAGCTTATCGCAAGATCCTGAAGCTGCCTTTGCCGTCTGTTTTGTGCAGAGCGCTGCTATTAAGGGCATGCTTTAGTTTAGTTTAGTTTAGTATTTTACTTTAATTTTCACGGGCTTGCACTTTCAAGCACTCTCTGTATTGAAGAGGGGGTACACGAGGCACGAACTTGCATACAAAAGGTTTATTGTTTCATCATAATGTTAATCTCAGCAGCAATTCAAAGCAACAATACACACTTTCATACATCCATAGAATCAGTTTTGCCTAAAGGGCATTTCAAAACTAGTTTAACTTGCTTTATGAGTCATCTCTGCACCACCTAGTGGTAGTTTGTGCATTTTTCCTCCCTACTAAGGTCACTGGAAGGCTGGAGCCTAGTTCAGCAGACAAAGATACGGTACACCCTGAATAGCTCGCCGGACCATCGCTGGGCATCACACACAATAACTCACACTCAGGGGCAATTTGGAACAGCCAGTTAGCTTAATGTGCATGTCTTTGGATTGTCGGAGAAAACCCACGCAGAAATACCAGAGCCCAGGAATCAAAATATAGGACCTTCTTGCTTTGAGGCAGACATGCTGCCCTTTTTGCGTCACCAAATATTTTTAAGGTTTTACGGTGGCATAGTGGGTATAATGTCTGCGTCACAGCAAGAAGGTCCTGCATTCGGTTCTTGGATTAAGGCGTGTCTGTGTGGAGTTTGCATGTTCTCCCCATGCCTGTGTGGGTTTCCTCTGTGTACTTCAGTTTCCTCTCACAGTCCAAAGACATGCACAGTAAGATAACTGGCTGTTCCAAATCGCTCTTAGGTGTGAGCGTAAGTGTGAATGGTTGTGTGTTCGTTGAAATCTGTCAAATCTGAAAAAGAAACTGTATAGTAGTGTGAAAAATTTCCTTCCACTCAAAATCTCCAGTCTTCCATCTGCACTGCTTCACACATTAATATGCTGACATAGTAATACATCTATTAACACTAAAGACAAAACGTAAACAGGATTCGGGATTCTCTGAGGATAGTTTTCTCTGTATCAGGATGATGAAACGAGTACGCCTTCAGAGAGAAAGAGCTAAAGTTGCATGGGACTGATGAATACCATCCATTCAAAATGACTCACAGCGCAAGCAGCCATGAACTATTTCACTAACGTGTGTGTTAACCCAACAGGATTTCAGAGCCATAAAAATATGAGCACAGTTACATCATTACGTTTCAAATAATTCCATCCGACTGCTGCTCTTGCAACATCAGGGACGGCGTAACACACTTGGATGAAAGCATTACTCACTTCTGTTCATATGCGTGCATTTTTAGATTAAGATTGGATAGAGTTGCTGTAATGGAGAGAGGGAGGGGGGAAATGCCTTCCCTCCTGGCCCTGGACTCCCGGCGACACATGGCTGTGGCATCATCAGGAACTCGCAATATCCGCGTGATATATTGTGAACGCTTTCCTGTTACGCCACTCAGAAGCCCCCTAAGTAATAGCAAATATAGAAGTAAGTATTTGCCGAAGAAGAGGTAGATATAGCTGAATAGTCCCCGACACAGAACATAGAGGCAATAAATCCTAATAGGGTCGCAAGGAGGCTGAAGCCTATCTCAGCTGACTCTGGGCAAAGGTGGTGTATACCCTGAACAGCACGCCAGTCCATCACAGGGTCAACACACTCAGAACCATTCACACTCACACACATCTAGAGACAATTTGGAGCAGCCAGTTAGCTTAATGTGCATGTCTTTAAGCTGTGAGAGGAAACCATAGTACCTGGAGGAAACTCATGCAAAGCACAGGGAGAACGCTGAGCCCAGAACTTAAACCTAGGACCTTCCTGCGGTGAGGCGGACGTGCTAACCACTACGCCCCCGTGCCGCAAACCAATCAGATCCCTCAGTGTGAATTTTATGAAACAAATAGGAGGATCTCAACTAACCCCTCACATCCATATCCTTTCACCAAGTATTATTCAGGTTCTGGAAACGAAAGAACCCTACTTTTCCTTTCCTGCATAGACCATGGGTGAATGTCTGAGGCCTTTGGACTCGGTGAGTTATAGTGGGAAGCGTGTAGTGTAAACACGTCTAAACAACTGTCAGCCAGGTTCCTGTGCTTTAGCACAGCCTGCAGGAGCACAGCGCTATTGTACACATGGCACCGTTACCATGGCAATAACGCCAAGCTCTGGATCCTGCTGCAGCTCAATAGAGAGCAATGCCATGTCAGGGGACAGGGAATGGATGGACTTCATCCCTGTCGCCCCCTGTGAGGGTAATTGGAGTCGGAGAGTGGCAAAAGCATGGAACTTGTAGCCCTCAGTAGTGCTCATGTGAAGACGTGCTCATGTTTAACAGTTTGAGAATACGTGTGTGTGTGTGTGTGTGTGTGTGTGTGTGTGTGTGTGTGTGTGTGTGTGTGTGTGTGTGTTACAAGGGAACCACTTTTTGTGTTCTGATGTAACTCTCATTGAAAGAATAGCCTTGAAATAAGACACTAAACTCTTTCATGTCTCCTGTTTCAAAGGCACAGAATATGTGATAGTTAAAGCTCATTATTTTAAATGACATAATTTCCTGTAATTGTAACTCGTCTTCTAAAAACAAGGATAGGAGTATATGACTGGTTCAAGCTTCTACAATTACATAAACTCGAAGTGTCAGTTTGTAGAAACTCAAACTCACACAGGATTCGTTCCTTTAACACCCAAACGGATGACATTCTACTGTATTTTGTTGGTATGTAAATGTCTTTAGATACTCCGACTGATTATTTATTTCACCTCCAGAAAGCCCTGAAAAACAGCATCTTATACAATACATGCTGCAAAAATAAATGAATTCGAGCTTGCATTCGACAAGGGCTCTCAATTGGTTTCTCCATTGAAATGGTGTTGGGTAACATGCGAAAGATGTGTAAATAGTGCGGTGATATGATTGTCTGGATTCCAGGCTGTAGTAATTTCACCTCTCAGTGAAAGCGAGTACCACAAAAACACTCCGAATGATACATGAACAAACACTGATTGTAAAGGCAAACAAATCAAAGAGCACTAGTTGTCAGGATTAACCCTCACCCCAGTTAAACCCTCCCCGACCCCCTCACACACACTTATTTCAATGTACAATACATACATAATTGATTTGATAGTAAAAATAAATGCAAATATGCAAAAATAGTGGTACAAAAGACTGAAAATTACAGGTATCTTTCCACACAGATGTTGTTTTTATGTTAAAAAGAATGTAACAAATCCTGGCCATTCAATCCCTCGACACACACTCCCACAAAAGAAAGAGATAGTGGTGATTATTTGTCGTGAACTGTTCCTCTTAAGCTGTCAAAACACCTTTCCGTCATTGTGTTGGAATGGCAAGTATTTTTCTGGGACTGCAGCTTCCAGTGACATGTCCTGATAAATTGATATTCTCTAATCTAATCTTATTTGACCTGGTTTTTATTACTGTTAAATATAGCCAGATTTGGAGTGAGCTTGGTCATATCATTATATTATATTAATTACATAGAATTCATTCTCAAGTGAATCAAACCACTGTAGTGTGTTTAAAATACAATTAATTACATATAGAAATTGTTGTACAAATATAAGATATTACTGCAGGTATACCAATCCTGTTAATTCCTCATGTATGATTTTACTCAGAGAGTGCAAACCACAGTGTTACAGTAGCCAGCATGAAAAGGCACCTTCCCGGGGCGCACGCAAGCCGTTCACTGGGCTGTCCTGGACCCGTGGGCAGTGGTGCTAGAGCGGGTGTAGGCACTGAGGTAGAGGCCGGTTCAGCAGCAGAAGGTAACGTGGTGCTGACACAGGTGCTAACCAGGAACTGATGCTGATGCAGGAGCTGAAGCTAGTGCGAGTTCTGATGCAGGCACTGGTGCTGATGCCGGTGTTTGTGCTAGTCCTGAACTAGTTTCCACAGCATACATTGTACAGATAGTGGAGGTGGAGAATATTTTCATCCAGGGACAGATTTTAAGTGTGTTCAGAAAAGCTAACTGGTTCCGTGCGAGTCACAGCAGCAGGCATAGAAAGAGAAATAACAGCAGGCCGAGAAACAGGGACATCAGCAGGCTAAGAGAGGCAGAGGTAGACAGGAAGAGAAGCTTAATTCGTCAATTCAGTTTTATTTGTTTAGCACTTTTTACAATTGACATTGTAGCAAAGCAGCTTGACAAAGTAAAAGTAATTTAAGGAGGAGTTTAAACATTTTTCTACAACCCCCTACACATCCCTAATGATAAGCCCGCGGCGACAGTGGCAAGGAAAAACTCCCACAGTTGACACGAGGAAGAAACCTCGAGAGGAACCAGGCTAAAAAGGGAAACCCATCCTCATATGGGTAAAACCGTAAAAATACGAACCATATAAGAGAACTGCATTACAGTCCAACATGAAGTCCGGTTGGTTATACCACAACTGTAAGTCCTAAATAATTGAAGTAAAAGAGTTTATATCACCAGCAGAGAAAAGTCATCTTCACAGTCTCTGGGTGCAGATCTAAGCCCTTATGGATCTTCATCAGCAGGAGTGAGGGGCTTCCGAGATGAGAACTCCAGCCAGCATCAGCACACCAGGACAGACCACAGGACTCACAGAGCAGAAAGCTTAAAACGGCTAGTGCAGTCAGAGGGACAGGCAGGTTCAGACAAACAGTAATAGTTCCACCTGTCTATTTGAAAAAAGCATGGCATGAAAGATTATTCTTTTAAATGAAGCCAATAATGTACATATGAGCAAAGATATGTGTCCTTGCTAATGTTCTGGATGTTTATCTAACAATCCGGTTGACCGCAGGGCCTTATCAATCGCTTGCTTATCAGTCATTGTTTGTTTTCATCTTTGGAAAAGGAACAACAAATATTTCTTCCTCCTTTTCACAGCAGGGCCGATAAGCAACCACTTTGAAATGGCTTGTTAGACATGTGCAAAAATGGTGCATGCCGGAACTGGGAAATTTCAACATTCACTCATTTGTTTCCCCCCTTAAAGGTGACAAACCTTTCATACAATGGCAACCACTCATCTCACATATAGCACCTTGTAGCACTTCAATACATGTGCATGATGCTCACCTTCACTTTCAGATGTATCATCCTCATACTTGTAGTCTTTATTATCCACATACTTTTGTGAAATCTCCTCCTACATTGCGGTTACTGTATGTAACTGTATAAGTGCACCACTGTAGTGGCCGAACTTAAGCCAACTTGAACTTTTATTATGTGCCTCCACTTAAGTGCAACACATATTACTATTCACGTAGAATTCATTCATTCATTCATTTTCTGAACCGCTTAATCCTAATTAGGGTCGCGGGGAGGCTGGCGCCCATCTCAGCCGACTCTGGCCGAGGGCGGGGTACACCCTGGACAGCTCGCCAGGCCATCGCAGGGCTCACCTAGAATTGGTTCTCTTTATTTTTATTATTCTGTCGTACTTGATGCGCCTCAAACAGCAAATCGCATCCACACAATGTAGATATCAAAACGTGCATTTCGGCGCTGCGAAGTGTCCTATTAATTTTATTGGCATTTAGCGTTACGAAGGCAATACAATTAGCCAAAAACCATGCCAAAAAATCCCTTGGAAATGATTTGGGGGAGGTCGACGGGCAATCATGAAACCCGATTTTCATGTAGAAACTTGATTGAACTTTTAAAATGCATACACTGAAGTCGTCATTTCCGATAAATATATTGCGTGGAATGTTCTGGGCTAGAGTGGGCGATGTCATCAGCAGAGTGTGAGAGAAGAGAAGATTATCTTGAAAAAAGTTGTTTTTAACTCGCTCCTACTCCCATTTAACCAACTTTCACTGTACACTTATAAAGATTGCACCAAAACGGAGGGAAACCTGTGCTGGTTCTGACCGTGTAACTACTGAGTCAACACCACTTGTAGAAGTTAATCGGTGGGCCTCTGACTGACAGCATCACCCTGAATGTCTCCATTATAGTCAGTACAAAAAAGTACAGCGAAATCATTTATATCACTGCATCACTTAATTCTTGGCTCTCAAACACTGTCAACCTCATTGCGATGGGAAATATGATTTTTAAATCAGAAGTCCAAAAGCGAGACACACTCCATATACATTTTTGAGTTGAAAAGGCAGTGTAACTGTCAGTAACTGCTGGCTTAATCACTATGGCAACAACCAGCTGTGGCTAAACATGTAACCCACACACACACACACCTACTGCTCATTAACACACAAAAAACGTGTCACACACACACATAGCCTGTTTGTTCGACTCCAGACAGGCAGATGGAATATATCATAGAATAAATATGTAAATATGTAGATATGTATGTAAATCTAAATATATAAATCCCACAATAATGATTACAATAAAAAGCATACATGCTTTGATTCTTTGACTTATCACCACCTGTTTTGCCACAGCTACTTAAAAACTTCCTGTGTTCTGCGGTTAAACACGGAAGTTTTCACGTAGAGTATTTTCCGGCAGCAGTTGCAACCACATCTCAAAATTTCTTCAGGAATTTTTCTAGTTTGTTTTATTATTTAGATGAATAATAAAGTGGTATAAATAATATACTTCAGTAGATAGAGAATCTGAACTGTTTTATGAATTTATTTGTAGTTCGCAGACTTATAGCTACATTCTCATGGCTTCCAGCTCCAGGGTCCAGGGTTCTTGCAGGGTTCCTACAGGTTATCTGGTTTTCTCCCACAGTCCAAAAATATGCAAGAAAATGGACATGTTCCATTATTGAATTTGTGTGTGTGTGTGTGAGTGTGTGTGTGTGTATATTGGCCTTCATTGGCTCTGCATCCCATCTGGCATGGATTCTCTTGTATTGCTCCCAGCATTCCCAGCATAGCCTACGGATTCACCATGACCCTGACCAGGATAACACGGTTATTGAAAGAGAATGCGTGAATGAGAACTGGTCTGACAAAACGCCTGAGGTGTTTTTCTGTACTACCCAAAGCTCACCAACAGGGCTTTTGGAACAACAGCACTTAGACTTAGATCTAGTGCAAGTGTATTTGCTGATCGAAACTTTAAAGTAGCGAGCGCATTTCTGTGTGGAGTTAAAATGTTCTACTCGCGCTTGCGTTGATTTTCTCCGGGTTTGTCGGTTTCCTCTTACAGTCCAAACATATGCACATTTGGCTAAATGGCTGTTGCATCCATTGTGTTGTTCAGGATGTACACCACTTTAGCCCAGAGTTGGCTGAGAAAGGCTTCAGTTTCTCCAACACCCTAGTAGGATCAAGCGGTTAGGGTGAGAAGCTTGGCCATCCAGAGGGGCTTGGAGTAGAACTGTTGAGAGGAACCTCTTGGCTGGTCTGGGAACGTCCCAGAGTGTCCCTCCGGGTGAGCTGGAGGAAGTGGCTGGGGAGAGGGACGTCTGGATCTCACTCTTTAGGCTCCTGCCCCCGCGACCTGACCAAAGATCAAGTGGAAGAAGATGATGATGATAATAATAGTGATGGCAAATGGATGGATGGATGATCATGTCCACATACCACAGTCATAAGACGACTGTGTACATGTGTAATTAAAGCCAGTTCCCACACATGGTGAATTTTCTGCATTCCCCATGTTGTGGATCAGAGGGACCTTGCACTCTATGAGCGCCTCTCGATTTTTTTTCATGTATTCCACATAAAGGAATGTTAACCTCATGCCCTGAGACCGTTTTAACTTTTCATACAAATCGGCTTCTGAAACCGCACTGGTGTTCCAGACCCAGGTCCTGGGTTGAATCGGTAAGATATGATGTGAGCAAAGGATTAAAAGAGAACACTGAAGCATTGTGGCCCACCTCTCTCTCACTTACACTCACGCCTCACACTTTCCTTGCATGTCTTTATTTAAAATGATGTCATAATTAATATATATTTTGCAAGCTGCAGATGTTTTGAGTGAGTAAGTGTATAAGAGTATATGTGCCTGACCGGCAGGCCATCCTTACACAGTGAGTCCTTTGTGAATGTTCAGGGTTTATAACACCTCTCTCTCTCACTCTCTCTTACACACACACACACACACACACACACACACACACACACACACACACACACACACACACACACACAC
>JAOUQZ010000039.1:6558383-6568483 GCA_028564935.1 Neosilurus hyrtlii
GCACTGGGGGGACAGCAGTGACAACCCGTTGATAGTGGGGCTTGAACCCCCAACCTTGGGATCAGTAATCCAGCACCGTACCACCAGGCCACCACTGCCCCTCATCACATTACACAAGTGGAAATGCTCGTACTTTTACTATTAAGCATAGCTGTGATTTTATTTTTTACTTTCTGATTTGACCAAGCATTTACATGATCAGTGTCAACATAATTTTTTTCCCAACCTAATTGCGAAGTCACCACCATCTTTCCACGTTTTAACAAATTTTAACACAATTCCAGTAATTTCCACCATCTTCTTAATCGTTTTCTTTGCATCAAGCAGGCCAATATTACTCATCTTACTCATTTGCCCAGCTGCTTAATCCTACTAACATCTCTATGAGATGTGAGAGAAGGCTGGAGCCTATCTCAGCATGTTTGGGACCTACAGATCACTGGTTCGCTTCCCGAACCAGCAGGAAAAATGTGTGGTGGCGAAGGGAGTGAGCCACACTTCAGTTGCTCCACCTTCATGGCTAAAGTGCCCTTAAGCAAGGCACCTAACCCCCAACGGCTCTCCAGGCGCCTAATGTGTGGCAGCCCACTGCTCCAAGGTTGTGTGCTCACTGTTTACATATGTGTGTGTGCACGCACTTCAGATTGCTTTAATGCAGAGGCAATCATTTCCCTTGTGGGATTAATCCAGTGTAACAAAATCAAAAATCAAAAATCAAAATCTCAGCCGACTCTGGGCGAATGCGTGGTACACCCTGAACAGCTCACCAGACCACCACACTGCCAGCACACACACAAACCACTCAGATTCACAACGGGCATTTTGAAATATCCAATTAGCCTAATATACATGTTGTTGGACTGTGGGAGGACACTGGAGTACTCAGAGGAAACCCACACAGCTACAGGGGGAACATGCAAACCTCACAAGGAAACGCCCTTGCCGAGAATCCCAGAACCTTCTTGCAGTGTGGCGCACATGCTAACCTCTATGCCCTAGGCTAATATTCGATTTTTTTAAAAACTTTTTTTTTGTAATATCTTGTTCACGACCCTCTTGAAACATGATTAAGAAATAAGAAGCTACTCACTGCATAAGTTTGGGTTAAAAGAATGGATACCAGCTAAAACATGTTAATCAGTGTAATAATTATCCAGTCAAAGCCTCTTAGGTATTTACTTATTTTAATCTAAATGGCTATGCATGTGCACACATGCTCACACACACACACTCACACACACACACACACACACTCACACACACACACACACACACACACACACACACACACACACACGCGCACACACAAAGGAGCTTGTGTCTTGTCTGACATTAAATAGAGCTAATTTGAGCACTTTTGAGAGGATTTCATCCCTGGCTTGCACATTCATGTTTTCGTTGTGTTTTGCGTACAAAGCTGTCCTGTGACAATGAGCAGGAACATGATTTGTGCAGCCATTACTATACAGTATAAATGACCTGTAGGGTCCAGGTTATACAACTGTGACACTTACTTCCTAAATAACTTCCTGCATAATAGTCACGTACCTGCACCTGCGAACAACAGATGGATGACACTGACAACATATCATCTTGATTATAAGGAAAAGGTGAAAATATGACAAAGAATAAAGCGGTCAGAATTTAGATCCTGACTTTAGTCTGTGGGGGACTGTTTGTGCAGGCCCATGCCTGAACTTGTAATTCTGATGAGTTATGAATGGATTACTGCAGGCTATGAAGAAACCATTGAGGAGGAGCCTGGATCATTCATCTTTTGAAAGCCGTGCACTAATATTTTCCACCACTGCACTGAATAAATGAACAAACCATACAGCTGACTGAATGTAGAGCTGCATGGAGCTTTAAAAGCTGTAAAGGTTACCTTTGTGACCGCTTCATTTGCAGACATGCAACCAAAGACCAGCATTATGTCTGTGGTTTGGGATCCTTCCCAAATATCGCTCTTATCATAGAAAATTATCAAGGAATGGTTTTGAAAGCACATATTTTCCTTACAAAGTCATATAGGGCTTTTTCTTTTTCATTAGAAGTGACTGCATGAAAAATCTCACTCAGATACACAAGAGATGATTGCTTTACTTCATGGGGTGTTTCTAAAGATGCAGTCATTCTGGTAAAAGTTTATTTCCCATAAGTGTTGCTGCATCTCATGACTCCAGTGTACTTGTCACTGTTGTCCTTGTATACCTGGACAGGTAACCGAGCAAGATCCAAAGAGTTCTATGTCATTGCATGTGCACGTCAGGTCCATGTCTGTGTTCCCCACTACCTATGTTCGCTAACCCTAACCCTAGTAACATTGAAAATGTGAAATCACGAATGTTCCATTTTTTGATATGAAGATTATACAATTGTTACTTTGAAGATCCATTAATTTTTCAAGTACAGGGAACATAGGGACTGGGGAATATATGGACTGGGGAACATAGAGTCTGGGGAAGACAGGGTCTGGAGAACATAGGGACTTTGGGATATAGGGACTGAGGAACATAGGATCTTTGGAATATAGGGACATTGGAACATAGGGACTAAGAAACATAGGGACTGAGGAACATAGGGAGTAGGGAACATAGCGACTGAGGAACATAGGGAGTAGGGAACATAGGGACTGAGAAACATAGGGAGTAGGGAACATAGGGACTGAGAAACATAGGGACTGAGACACATAGGGAGTAGGGAACATAGGGACTGGGGAACATAGGGACTGAGGAACATAGGGACTAAGGAACATAGGATCTTTGGAATATAGGGACATTGGAACATAGGGACTGAGAAACATAGGGACTGAGGAACATAGGGAGTAGGGAACATAGGGACTGAGGAACATAGGGAGTAGGAAACATAGGGACTGAGGAACATAGGGAGTAGGGAACATATGGACTGGGGAACATAGGGACTGAGGAACATAGGGAGTAGGGAACATAGGGACTGAGAAACATAGGGACTGAGGAACATAGGGAGTAGGGAACATAGGGACTGAGAAACATAGGGACTGAGGAACATAGGGTCTGGGGAGCATAGGGACTGGGGAACATAGGGACTAAGGAACATAGGGACTGAGGAACATAGGATCTTTGGAATATAGGGACTTTGGAACATAAGGACTGAGAAACATAGGGAGTGGGGAACATAGGGACTGAGGAACATAGGGAGTGGGGAACATAGGGACTTTGGAACATGAATGTTGAATACTGGTCTAAATCCAGGTAGAGTTCCAATTTTTTGACACAATAGAAGCACTTGTCTTTTGCTCTTTGCTATGGCACTGATTTACTAGTGCAACAGTGGGCCAAGTCCAAAATCCAAGATGGCGGCACCCATGTGAGAAGCCTCCAGATCTAGGAAAAACATACAGAAAAAGAGGTTCTTCAGTTAATAGAGGACTCAGAAAGTATTACATTAGCTAGGACACCACTGCAGTGTTGTTAGTATTTAAGTGGATGTTATTCATTACTTTCATAGGCTATTCAGTGTATTACCAGTGCAGTACATGATTTAAACCATATGCAACCCCTTCATGTGAACCAAGCTATGACTTATTTTTATTAGGGCCACAGGGAGGGTGGAGCCTATCTCAGCCAACAGTGGGCAAAGGCGGGGTACATCCTGAACAGCTCGCCAGACCAGTGCAACGCCAACAAACACACAACCATTTACACTCATTCACACCCAGGGGCAATTTGGAACAGCCACTTAGCCTGATATGCATGTTTTTGGACTGTAGGAGGAAACCGGAGTACCCGGAGGAAACCCATGCAAGCTCAAACGCCCAAGCCTGGGATTTGAATCCACTACCATTTTGCTGTGAGGTGGATGTGCTAACCACTACGCCACACTGAAATCTCAAGCCAATCACTCACTTTCCAACTTATCTGTAATCTTGCTGCAGTTAAATTACCATCAGAAATTAAACCTAGTTATAAAAATCTTTATTCTCTTCCCATTTACTCTTGTTATATTCACTAAAAGCACATAAAATCACATTGCCCCAAAAATCCCCACGTTACTTCGTGTTAAAGTTTATGCG
The DNA here is from genome assembly GCA_028564935.1 of Neosilurus hyrtlii. NCBI lineage: Eukaryota > Metazoa > Chordata > Actinopteri > Siluriformes > Plotosidae > Neosilurus > Neosilurus hyrtlii. Next base: position 6,562,435 of record JAOUQZ010000039.1, read on the forward strand.
CGAGAAACTATTTATTTCTAACCTTTTCTATGTCAGATCATCAAACAAAACCAAATACTGATTTAAAATAAATATCAGTCAGATGGTCCCAGTATAGCTATAATAAAAAAGCCAGCTGCTCAACCCTCCTTTTTTTTTTTTTTTACTGCAAACAAAGTATTCAATCCACGTCAACCACGTTTGCTTCTTTAATCAGTCCCACATTTGCAGTTCGCCTGGATTAAGAGCGACGAGAATAAATTTGAAAGATTAGCTCTTAGTGGAGGGACCTAGACAGAGCAGACAGACTGATTATGATGGGAGAGAAAGGGATGACCCATCATTTGTCACAATGGGGAAACTCTAGTCCCTTTGCTGCCCACAAAGTTGGAAACTCATGATCGCTCACTGAAAAATGGGCACGAGTGCCGCTAAATGGCTGAGACCAGAGAAACAAGATATCTCCATACGTCTCATTCATCAGTCTTATACAAACTTGAGCTTACCTTCATCAGGACTGTTTCTTTCCGTCAATCTTTCTAATAAAGCGCCGTAATACGACTAGGTTCAATTCTCAGTTAAGATTCAGTGGATGTGATTGTTGACTACGAATTCAGATAGCGCTTTAGTTCCATAAGCTCCTTGCATGGACGCTCCAGACATTCACTCCCAACACTCAAAAATGTACAGCTTCAATGAATTTAATGTTACTAGTTACTGAATTCTAATTCTGATATCTGTCCAATAATAATGCGAAGTTTAAGTACTGATAGTGTTTACAATTGAGGCTAACAGTTAGCTATTTAGCAAAGACCTGTGGCATCCTTCGTCATTAGCGCTAGGTTGATGTTAGATATTTAACACAACAGGTTAATGCTAGTAAATGACATCTAAGGTTGTTTTGTAATACTGGGTGCTATTGGGGTTTTTTCAGCATTTTTTAAAGAAAAGGCTTTTGATGTGTAGTAATGATGAAAACCTTGTGCCTGCACAAATGAACGCATCGAAACCCGCTACAGATGACGCACTGTGCATCCTTTGAACTGACCAATCCTGGGTGAAGGCAGGATACACCCTGAACAGCACACCTGACAATTGCAGGGTCAACAAACACAACCAGTCACACTCCCACGGGGCAATTTGGAGCAGCCAATGAGCTTTCAGTGCATATCTTTGGACTGTGGGAGGAAACCGGAGTACCCGAAGGAAACCCATGGAAACACAAGGAGAACATGCAAACTCCAAACAGAAATGCCCAAGCCTGGGACTTGCACCCATGACCTTTTTACAGTGAGACAGATGTGCTAACCACTCCGCCACTGTGCCGCCATATTTTATTTTAAACGTTTAAAAATTTAAACATTATGTATTATGATTTTATTATACTTAAAACTAGTGACCATCTTCTCATGTACTCATCCAACCCTGCTTTTAATAATATAGAGCTTATATGTTTCTGTACTATAAAGTTTATTTATATGCTAAAGCTTTTTACTGTGTGTGTGTGTGTGTGTGTGTGTGTGTGTGTGTGTAAGAGAAAGAGAGAGAGAGAGAGAGAGAGAGAGAGAGAGAGAGAGAGAGACCACACAGTACCCTGGACTCATAGTCATATGACTGGCTGTCATCACAAAATCATACAGTCGGTGCTTGTACTTATTCACTGACCTCTACATGTAATAGAAGCCATGCCCTTTCAATACTCTGTAGATCAGCCTACAAACATGTACAGGGAAGGTAGAAACATCCAGGAAACATGCCATACTGCAGTCTCCCAGGGCCTTCTTTACTGAACGAATCTGATTCCAAATTGGTTCTTGTGCATAAAATCTGGAATCCTTTTACATGTCAAATAAGCTTAGTATATACTAACCTTGCAGAGCTGACCAAAGCATTATGTGTTTCTGTTTAATGAAATGCAAGCACGCCCACAATTAACCATACATGGTATAGGAACGTCACTTCTGCGTCATAGACTACCTTCAGTTTCACAACACTGAAACCATTAAACCTGATACATTATTGGCTGCATGAACAGAGTCCGAAGCCCCTGCGAGTGCATGGTTGTCCTCTTTCACATGTGCCTATTCTCTATCCATGAAAACAATCCCGCTAAACGAGGGTTCAGAAACACTATAGGCGCTATATCCCTCAATTTCTCAAAAATATTTATGTAGCCAATTTAAAAAATAGTGAAAAGGCTGGATATGCATCTGTGGCCCTGACATCCACCTCAACCTTAGGTTCCAACGGCTGGAAGAAATGTTAAGAGTAGTTTAAGGGTCGTTAAACCAATGTGCCAAGAAAAAACATCCAGTTTACAGCTAAAAGTTTGGTCTGGTGCTTAAAAAAGATTCTCCTCAATGGGTACTACTAATAGTGTGAGATAATCTGCATTCTTTAATGAACTGACAGTATTTAACAGGAGTTGAGGTTGACCATAAACATGTTTGCTTTTAGACAAAATGCTGTAACCTATTCCACACTTTCAGTTGATTTAGGTGATTAATTTTTCAAATACACTAAAAAGTTTAAAAAGAAAACACCATTCTATGTAAAGCTTACTTATTAGGCATCGCAGGTGATAGGCCGGGAGGCTTTACATGTTTCTGCAGTAATTTTTTTTTTTCGTCCACACTGTCATTTTTCAATATCTCAAGAAAGACTTGGCCGATCCTTATGAAACTTTGTACCTTTCCTCTTTAGGGGAATGTCCAGAATCCTACCATTTTTCAGGTCACTAGATTAAGATTTCATGGATTAATTAGCTTCAATGTCTATAAGACACTATGGTTGGCATACAGTCTACACCCTGTGTTATTGGACTCGGACTTGTCGTAGAAACATGCACTCATACTATGTGTAAAACAATGATACATAAAAAAACACCAATCCGTCCATTTTCCTTCACATATCCAAGGTCGTGTCACAGAGGCAACAGGTCTAAGAGGAAAACCCAGACTTTCCTCTCTCCAGCGACACTCTTCAGAAACTGCAGAGGGATCTTGAGGCGTTCCCAGGCCAGACGGGTTATATAATCCCAACAGCGAGTTCTGGATCTGCTCCAGGACCTCATCCCAGTTGGAATAAAATAATAATAAACACGGAGTGCCTCCTCCACTGAGCTATTTGCTTAATTGAACATTTAGTTTTTTTGTTTGGACGTACAAAGCTTTGGATAAATATACCCACAAATATTAATATACATGTTTGTTTTGATAATTTCTACATTTGGGGTTGAAGTATTAACACACAAACATGCAGTATTTGTGTTTATGCAGCGTTGATAAAAGCATTTCACTTAAAATTACAGATTCTCACTAAAAGTGATATTCAAGGCAACAAAGGACGAGAAAAAAAGTATATCTTCTTGGAAAATTGATAGTATTAAAATAATCAACCAAAAACATAATTGAATGGATGTTTACATAATTATATTTTGGGAAATTTATATTAGTAGGCAAAGAAAATACCACAAAACAATCTGAGTTGATTGACAGGCAAGTGTTATTGCATCATAAAAAACAAGATCAAGTAGTAATCCACCCAATAAGATGATCTTATCTTAAGGTTTGATTTTGGTACTGTCGGGTTACTGTTTGTGTGTTGTCATGACTGTATGAGATTCCTCGGGGGTTCTCTGGTTTCCTTCCACTTCCTGACAGTCAGCCAGTACCTATAGCATTGTAACAATATTGTCTGCTCTTGTTCTCCTGAATGTAAATGAGTGCGTGTTTGTACCAATGATGTCCAATCAGAGTGTATTCTTGCATCGCACCCTGTTTTCACAAGATGAGCTGCTCTGGATGAGTTCAAGACGAAGATGCCATGAAGAATAAGTAATGAATGAATCAGAATGAGTAGTGGAAAGCCAAAGTGTCTATGGAAGTCCATTATACTGTATTATTTTATTATAGGTGTACACTTGCTTTTAAAAAATAGACAAATATTGTATTTATATGGAATGAGAATGGTCGTGTGTGTCTGTGTGTGCATGTCACCGCGATAACATGACAAACTAATAAACGCATTTCAACAAAATTTTAACTGGACCAACAAAGAACTGTTTAAGTTTGGCCGTGATCTGTATCCAGATCCAAGATGGTTTTGAAGGATTTATTTTTTTAAAACAGAGTAAGAGAGTAAGGAGGCAGAAATCACCCAGAATGCGCTGGGAGAAAAAAATACAGCGCTCAAAATAATTGCAGACCAGTCCACAAGGGGCAACGTAATTCTACATCATCTATAACTACAGCCTATGTGAAGATAAAATTGCACTACCTTGTTGGAGGTTTGCACTCTGAGGGCATTCGTTGTGGGAAATGCAGTGTTTGTTATGAGAGCTTTTTATTATTATTTATTTTGTTTGTTTTTGTTATCTGTGCAAAGTGTTCTAGAACAGCGTGTCTTGCTCAGCAACTGGAACCAATCTTGTGGCTGAATGTTCAAGCAGCAAGTCAAGATTTGGAGCCCAAACTCCACTGGGTCTGACTCATCACCATCAAGCAGACCTCATCATGGTCCAGAAGGTTATTTCAGAAAGATTAGTACTGAGCTACAGTCAGATTAACAGAATAAAGTTCAGAGGTACAGACACTTCAGGCTATTGCGAGGCTCATGCCGTCAAATAACTGGAGTTGTTTGCAGTCCTCATAGGAAGCTATTTATTGTTATTGCTATGATGCGCCTTGTAGTTTTTACATCCTGCGTGCTTTTATCTCATTTCATCAGTAGTATTATTGAGTAATATGTTTCTTCATTTTCATAGTGATCTTTATTTACACTACATCAGAACTATACACACCCCTTGCAAGTCATATTGTGGGACCTAGGCATATTGTGGGTGTTCCACTAGATATTAATTTAGGCCTAATTCCTATTCCCTATTCCAGCCACAATTAAACATAGATACATTACATGCAATGTGTGATATTAGACTGAGGTTTTCATGCTCTTTTATCCCTGGCCATTCATATGTCTAAGCAACTCCATGTTTTTACATGCCATGGAATGCATTTAGATCAGCCTGGGACTTTCCAGTTTCAGTCTGGGTTCCTCTGAAATATTGGTTTCTTCTTGTCTCACTTTCACATAAATAATGTGAAATGATCAACATCCATATAATTATATCTCACTCACTCATTTTCTGAACCGCTTATTCCTATTAGGGAGGCTGTGGCCTATGTCAGCCGACACTGGGCGAAGTCAGGGTGCACTCTAAACAGCTCACTAAACCAATGCAGGGCCACCACACACACAATCAGTTACACTCACACCTAGGGGCAATCTGAAACAGGCAATTAGTCTGATGTGCATGTCTTTGGACTGTTAGAGGAAACTGGAGTTCCCAGGGGAAACCCATGCAAGCATGGGGAAAATATGCAAACTCCACACAGAAACACCCTGGAACTCAGAACCAGTACCTTCTTGCTGTAAGACAGATGTCCTGACCACTATGCCACCATGTTGCCCATACTTGTATCTGTGTGCATTAATAAAATAGAAATGAATACATATAAAAGCTAATTTTTTGTCAATAACCACCATTCTGGTATTGCCATTCCAAATTTATACCAAAAAAGTTATTCAATGCTCACCTTGTCAAGCTTCCTTATCCTCATTTTCTATTTTAAACCACAAATCTTAGCATATAGGTAATGTACTGTACTGGGTTCAGAGTCAACAACTTGCATCCAAAAGTATAAAAAGTATTGATTTTCAGATTTAAATTACCTGCACAAACATATCAAATTGACTGGCAAACAGAGGGACCCTGGTAAATCGTTTGGCAAATGAATGAATAAACAACATTTTTAGTATCCCATGATGCACTGGGCCCCTTTTGTGGATTCTGTTGCAATGATTGTTTTTATTTGAGAGTTTTTACCTGTGTGCTGCTCTGTAGCCCTCTACAGAACTTGTTCTCTAGGAAAAACATCCATTCGCAACTACATTCGCACCCAAGGGCAATATGGGATAGATAATTCACCTAATGCATATGTCTTTGGATTGCAGTGGGAAACCCATGCAAACTCTACACAGGAACTCCTGCACCGGATATATATATATATAT